>CAUEGO010000222.1:0-11425 GCA_958496205.1 Idaea biselata
TGCAATCTGATCCCGCACAATTGTTATAATTGTTTAGAAAAAGTTATGTACACGAAAACAATACAAAAAAAATGTTGGGTAATGATAATGAATAATCGCTGGTTCAATTTAAAAGCTTTCCCATGTTTGTATCCTATATTTTGTTCTTTAATGTTTAAAACATTGCACCGTTAATTACCGTTTCTCCATGTCACACACAAACTCAGTTATTTGTTTAAAATTGAAATATTTGTAAAAAACAGAATGGTAAAGGAAAACTCGTACTCATTTTTTCATAACAGATTGTCACAGTTGTCCACCGAACACTTATACTCCTAGCGGAGCAGTTGTCAGTGTCACTGTCACAAACAGGAAAGCTACCGCGGATCTTCCGATGACAGCAATTCGATTCCGACGCGGTAGTTTGACATATTTGACAGCGAGGTTTTCAATTTTGACACCGCGCAAGCGTGTTTGACATCCATTTGACAGCCGTCACATACCGAATGAACATGAATGAATGGAATAAGAGCGTCGGAATCCGGTCCGATTTACGCAACAAACATTACAATGTTAAACATTACGGGGAAAAAAAGTTGTTATAATTTATTACAATTTGTATATTAAAAGATCTAAACAAGATAAAAGTTAATATAGTTTTCTTAAAAAATGTAAATTACCTACATTTGAACGTAAATATAATTATTTCATTATATTCATAAATAATGCGTGTGTAGGTAACGGAACGTAATCCTTCGGCGTTCGATTTTCACTTTTTTAAGACCGCTCGCCCACGGCGACTTTTTGTAGCGATACTAACGCGATTCTGCATCGATACAGTCGCGAAGCGGTCGCTAGCTGTGTGCCCTCGCCCACGGGGCGCTCAGATTTAGAAGCGATGCAAACGCGATACTATCGCGCTTCTGTCGCGAAGTAAGTGCAATTCAGTCGCCTCCCTCCGTTTTCTTCCCGATGTCGTCCGACACGGTCGCGCGTTTGCATTCGATTCAGTAGCGATGCTGTAGCGCATTGCAAACGCGACTACCACGCGTTAGTAGCAATGCAGTCGTGCGTATGCTAAACGCGCGACGCTCCGCTTCAAAAAGTCGCCGTGGGCGAGCGGCCTAAACGCGCGAAAACAATAACCCTTGTTTTTATTTGACAGTTACTCGTCGACTTCGAATCGATGACAGTCAACTGTCGATTTTAAGATTTTCTGTCAAAAATCCCATTTTCATTCACTCAATTTGTCGTCGGAATCATATGAGTAATCGACGCGTCGATTATTAATTTTCGCGGTGCAAAATTCGGCTGTCAACTGTCAAATGAATCCGATTCCGATGCCGACGGAAGAACCGCGGTACGGTTCCAGGAAAGCTACCGCGGTTCTTCCGTTGACAGCAACTCGATCCCGACGCAGTAGTTTGACATCTCTGACAGCGGAGTTTTCAATTTTAAAACCGCGCATCCATGGCCGTCAGCCGTCGATTTGAAGATTTTCTTTCAAAATCTTCAATTCAATTCAATTTTGTCTGTGTTGCATTCATTCAATTTGGCTTCGGCATCGATATGAGTAATCGACGCGCCGATTTGAAATTTTCGCGGTTCGAAATTCGGCTGTCAACTGTCAAATGAATCCGATCCCGATTCCGACGGAAGAACCGCGGTAGCTTTCCTGCTGTGTAGGTCTTTTCTATTAACGGCATTTTTGATTTGCCTACATGTGGCCTACATCTTTCTTCTTCTTTTTCTTCTAATTTATAAAACTAGCTGACCCGGCGAACTTTGTTCCGCCTTAGAGGCAATAAATAAGCATTTTTTTTTAATCGAACGGGATAAAAAGTATCCTATGTCCTTCTCCTGGCTCTAAACTACCTCCCTGCCAATTTTCAGCTAAATCGGTTCAGCCGTTCTTGAGTTATAAGTGGAGTAACTAACACGACTTTCTTTTATATATATACTAGCTGCGCCCGCGGTTTCACCCGCGTAAGTACCGATCCCGCGGGATCAACGGGATCAAAAGTAGCCTATGTCCTTCTCCAAGGTCCTATCTATCTCTATACCAAAATTCATCAATATCGGTTCAGCGGTTCAGGTGTGAAAGCGTAACAGACAGACAGACAGAGTTACTTTCGCATTTATAATATTAGTAAGATAAGATATATTTCCATGTCACCGTTAGTTACCGTACTCCTCCGAAATGGCGCGGCCGATTTGTACCAAATTTTATATGCGTATTCAGTAGGTCTGAGAATCGGCCGCTCCGGCCACATTGGCAACTGTGATTCGTAACCAGTTGCCAAAGAAGAATTAACATTCTTGCTACTCAACCAGTTGCCAAAGCCGATATATTTTTCTTTTTTCGAAACTGGTATCATTTAACCTGCCTGTTTCACAACCAGTTGCCAAAGAAGAACATACTTTCTTGGTACCATCATTGGCAATCCAAAATAATAAAAAATACTTTAAAAACTAACTTTTAAAAAACTTATTAATAATATTACTTTTCTTTCTTTCTGACGTTGTCACCGAGATATACATTTATTTTAATTGCTTTATTATTCTGCAATATCTCTCAAAAATACGATTAACGTACGCATTTGATTCGTGATCAGTAGGTACACTAAAATGTCTTCACGCATTAAATTCATTGGTAGGGGGAGTTTTGTTGCTGCACGATGGATGGCATTACATCCGTAAAAATATGAGAGAATGAACGTTCATTAAGAATCATAGTATGTTTTTGAAAGCATTTTTTCAAAGATCATTATTTCATAAGTGTGGTAAACACTAAAAAATAACGTTTAGATTTTTGGAATTTGTCATTTAATATTGTAATAATTTCCATGTAAATGAAAAATTACAAGCCGAGTTGAACTGCAAAGTTCGCCGGTAGATGTCACTACGAGCCCTTACTCACAAGAACACGAGAAAATGCTTTTTAATTTCGGTTTGGCGAGAGGCTTACCCGTGTCGTAGCGGCTATGGCACTGGAACGGAATACCTGTAGTTGCGGGTTCGAGCCCCGCCGGGTTCTAAAGTTTGTGAAAGTTTTTTTTATTATAATTTACTCGGAATAAAATCGTAAAGGAAAGGCCCCATGATTTCGACTGCTGACACGATTTCGTAAAAAATACGTACCTACCTCAGAAAACTGGATGGTCTTAGAAAAAGAAGTTTTTCAATTTCGAATCTATTCCGAAACAATTTGATTGTATTGTTTACACAATTTAAAAATTATGGACTTGTAAACATTATTTCTTAGTGTTAATCCACACTTAGGAATACTGCTTCCAAAAACTTTAGTACCCGGCGGGATTCGAATCCGCGACTATTGGTAATCCAAACCAACGCGTTAACCGCTTCGCCACGGGTAGCCCTCCAGCCAGGTCGAATTTAAGAAATGGTGGACATGATATTATTGGACATACCAAAGTTTAGCGGCATAAAAAACAGTATAATAGGAGAAATAAAGTTGTTGGTTCCCGTTTCGCACGGGCTAAAGAAGATGAAATTCCCATGAAATACCATAAGAAATCAATTTTTAGTTTGTTACAAACTATTGCTAGTTAAATTAAGTGAAGTTATGAGGATTTTTAATTTTGTTTTGTTCAGCAGGTCCGTAGCTTCGTTGGGGCATTTTAGCTGTAGTTACACACATTTACACAACAAACCTATAATAATATTATTACTAAGTATCTGTTTTTATTACCATTTATTTTTTCTGTGTACGTGCATTATTATAGAAAACAACCTGTCTATATCGTATAAAGAAAAATATATCGTTTTTGACAACTGACTATGAATCTCAGTTATGTAACATAATTAGTTGTGGACTGAGAATTAAAATTCCACTTACATAACCATTTTTATTTACTAATTCTTAGTAGGTAACTATAGGCCTTATGAATAAGCTTAGAGTTGCTCAAAGAGCTATGAAGAGAGCTATGCTCGGGGTTTCTCTACGGGATCGAATCAGAAATGAGGAGATACGTAGAAGAACGAGGGTCATCGACATAGCCAAACGGATTAGCTCTTTGAAGTGGCAGTGGGCAGGACATATAGCACGGAGAGCAGATGGTCGTTGGGGCCGAAAAGTTCTCGAATGGAGACCGCGGATCGGAAAGCGCAGCGTTGGACGTCCACCAACGAGATGGACGGACGACTTAGTTAAGGCCGCGGGTTCACGATGGATGCAGGCCACTTATGACCGAAGCATCTGGAAATCTATGAGGGAGGCTTATGTCCAGCAGTGGACTTCTTACAGCTGAAATGATGATGATGATGAGTAGGTAACTAGTTGTCAAAAGAGAAAAATCAATCGGCTTTGGCAACTGGTTGAGTAACAAGAATGTTAGTTCTTCTTTGGCAACTGGTTACGAATCTCAGTTGCCAATGTGGCCGGAGCGGAATCGGCTACTATCTGTAACAACGTTTGCCGGGTCAGCTAGTAATAATATATTTTCATGAAAATCCGATTTACCAACAGAAGTAATAGTGCTGATTTCATATATCGATACCTTGGGGCTCAAAGGGCGTAACCGCCATTTTGGCGAAAATGACTTTTTAATGCAGTCCTACTTATTTTTCCATTCTCTATCGATCTGTATATTTAAAATCTTCCAATTTGCCAAAAAATGGCGTTTACAACCCCATTTTTTGAAGAAAATAAAACAGTTTTTTTGATATTTTGGGTCGTAAGTTACATACCTAGTAACGTAATGGTGCTTACGCCCGAACATGATCATTTTTAAAGAATCGACTTGCCCGATACGCCCAACATTTCTGTTCTCTAAGATAAAATGACATCGAAACCTTGGGGATGAAAGGGCGTGAGCCTTAGAATTCGATTTTACAGTAGAGCAAAACAAAATACATTTTTGACGTAACAGCATACCCCAAAAATCAAAGGGTGGTGACTGATGGTTGTAACCGTCAATTTGCCTACTAATTCTATCAATTTCTCTACAGTTTCTTTGTTTTTCTTAGTTGATGTTTTCTTTTCTCTCTTCTTTCTTATTTATTGCAATTTTATACGCCAATATCTGAGTTGAAAAATTAGTAATTTTTCTATATTATTTTCCTTTTGTAATGACAATGAATCAAGAGTATTGATTGTTTAAGTGATGTACATAGGTGTCTTAAATAAAAATACTTAGGATACAATCACTTACCCACTACAGGCCTACAATATTTTAAGTTATGTATACTTAATCTAAGGTAATTTAAGATCTCGCACAAATAGATAGTTAGTCAATAACTATATATTTATGTAAGATAAGTTAATAAATAGTAAGACAGGAAATTAGGAAAAATAAATAATTATTTGTTTAATTAGTTATCTGAGTTGACAAATAATGTATGGTACGTTAATTAATGCCTTATAAAATTGCCGTTAAAAAGGAAATAAATTAGGAAAGAAGACATAAACTGATAAAAACAAAGAAACTGTTAAAAAATTGATCAAACTAGTAGACAAATTGTCGCTTACAACCATCAATCATCACACATCCATTGATTTTTGGGGTGTAAACCCCTCTAACATTCAATTTTCCGGGGCGTATAGCCAAGCTATTTTCATACCCTTAAATGTTTTTGAAATTGTTATTCTACAGTATTCTGCATCTAATAAAACTAAGACTTTTGGTCGTTGAATGGTTTATTTAGGCCAAAAATTAAAAAAGTTATGTTCAATATAAAAAAATATGTTTTGTTTTTTGGCTCTCCTGAAAAGTCGAGTTTTGGGGCTTACCCTTTGAGTCCCGAGGTATCGATATGGCAGACTATATGTTTCTTTATTTTTTTTGATAAATTTATTTTCACTAAAACAGACTGCTACCTACTGCTACCTATGTACAGTTACATAACCTTCCACCCAACGGACCCGTTCCTACTAGTGTTGCAAAACAATCGATAGTTTCACTATCGATAGTTGACCTCGAAAAATATTCAGGATATCGATTGTTCTATCGATAGTATCGCCACGTGTAAATACTATCGATGCTATCGATAGTATTGAAACCATTTTATGGACAATACTATTGATAAAGGCAACACTATCGACACTATCGATTTTGTTTTGTCCGATACTATTGAAAGTATCGATACTATTGTAATTTCTGTTTTTTTTTTCACCAAAAAAATCGATTCCAGTGATCGATTCGATTTCTATCGATGCCAGTGATTTTTCGATACTATCGTATATTAATTATAGCTAAAGGGTTAGGGTCAGTCTTGTCCGCAATGACTACTGATTACAGTTTTATGAGACTTAATTACTTAGTTTCTACTTGTTCTAAGTTCATTTGCCACGCGTAACCGTTACTCTACACAACCGAACATAAGCGGTAGATTACAAAAAGTGGAAACAAATTTTAATAATCTAATATGGAAGGTATGTACTTTTTTCTTTCAGATGTTGTAAATATCATTGTAGTTTTCGATAAATCAATGAATATTATGTGATATTATTACTTGTTTAAAACAGACTGTGTAAATAGACACGTGACGAGACGACACGTGTAAATACTATCGATAGTATCGATAATATCGCCGTAACCGATAGTATTGCTAATGAAGCGCTATCGATACTATCGATAGTATTTACACGTGTCGATAATATCGATAGATTATCGATACTATTGATTTTGCCTAGACTATCGATAGCATATCGATAGTCTATCGATAGTGTGACTATCGATAGACAATACTAGTTCCTACTGGGAACATTTAACACCGGGAACAATTTGGAAAGAAATCCTTGTTGTTGTTATCACTTGTTATTTTTATTCAGGTTCGTACTGGCCCCTGTTTCATAAAGCCGACAATCCGACTTTTATGTCAAGAACTGACTTATTTGTCAAATTGTCACGCTGAGGGAAAGCTACCGCGGTTCTTCCGTCGGAATCGGCATCGGATTCATTTGACAGTTGACAGCCGAATTTCGAACCGCGAAAATTTCAAATCGGCGTGTCGATTACTCATATCGATGCCGAAGCCAAATTGTATGAATGCAACACAGACAGAATTGAATTGAATTGAAGATTTTGAAAGAAAATCTTCAAATCGATGGCGGACGGCCATGGATGCGCGGTTTTAAAATTGAAAACTTCGCTGTCAGAGATGTCAAACTACTGCGTCGGGATCGAGTTGCTGTCAACGAAAGAACCGCGGTAGCTTTCCTGTTTCATAAACGTGACAATTTTATTTAAAAGCGACAGGTGAAACCTTGACATATTTTTAATTGTCGGGCGCGTTTCATAAACGCGACATATGTCAAGATAAAGGCGACAATTATGTCGCCGACATATGTCGGATTATCGTGACATATATGTCAAGAAAACGGCGACAATTGTCAACTTTTAAGATATTTGCAAATAGTCCTATTCTACTTCCTATTCTACTTCCTATTCCTACTTCCTACTTATATTATAAACGCGAAATATTGTATGTCTGTTTGTGACTTTGTTACTCCTTCACGCAAAAACTACTGAACCGATGGCGATGAAACTTGGAATAGACATAGACATAGACAACTCATTTATTGCATCACAAAACACACAACAACATTACATGAATACGTGTAACTAAACTAATAGGTGAAAACAGGTACCTAGTCTACAATTAAGGTCTGTATGAATGAATAGTGAGCGTGTGTCGTAGTGATGCAAAAGGGGACAGCTCAGTGACAGATTGCTTGCATAAGCGAAGCAAAGCACTGGTTTTCAGCTATACCCATATGTGACTTCACGGACAAACAATGTTTGAAGGCTATCAAATAATATACTTACTTTAATACAATGTTACGTATGAACTTGTTATGACATGCATACTTGGAATAAACAAAAAAATAGTAATATAACAACAATAATAACAGTGAAATGATAAATAAATAAATAAGCAAGTAAATAAATAAACATTGAGTTTAGGTTGTTAAAATTATTATACTCGAAGTATTCGCTACATACATACATACACACATACATACATACATAAACTAATCATGGAGATAATTCTAACTATAATCCGAATAGAAGTGTGAATACGTTTGTTACATCCGTTACCAGGGGTGAAGGTACCTTTCGGGAACACCTAAAATTTGTTTTTCTAGAACATACACACGGAACCGGTTTTTGAAGGTGCCAATAGTGTTAAGGCTACGAATAGGTGGTGGTATGTTGTTCCAACATTTTGTTGCCTGGTAACGGAAACTACCCTCGAAAGCTACCAATTTATGACTATGATGTCTCAGCATCGCAGTCCGGAGAAATCTTTCATTTTTTGTATTAGATAAATTCAACTTCGCAAACAGATACTCCGGCCTCCGATCCCTCATAACACCAAACATAAGGCTAGCAAGATGCAACTTCCTTCGCGACTCCATGTTCAGCATTTTAATATAGATAGGAGACCTAGAATAACACATAGGTTACTTTTTATCTCGAAATTCTCGCAGGATCAGGACTTATGCGGGTAAAACCGCGGGACGCAGCTAGTATTGTTGTTTATAAAAGTATTTCAGAAAAAAATAAAAACCGACTTTAAAAAAGGAAAAATATTAATTGCACCTACATACTTAAAAGTTGTGCAGTTTTGTGTTTTATAGTTTGGCTGTCCGACTTATTATGTACTAGCTGCGTCCCGCAGTTTCACCCGCGTAAGTCCCGATCCCGTGGGAATATCGGGATCAAAAGTAGCCTGTTTTACTCAGGGCGAATGTAGCTTTCTACTCTTTTAAATAATTTTTGAAATCGGTCCAGTAGCTTTTAAGTTTATTCATAAACAAACATACAGACGCACACACACACACACAAATACAAATCTTTCCTCTTTATAATATTATTACAGAGTATACATTGGTATAGGTGCAATTTTTAAGCTCATTTTAGGATTCCGTACTTTATTGTGATAGTGGTACGGAACCCTTCGTGCGCGAGTGTCGCACTTGGCCGAATTTTTTTTTTATAATATTTGTTCAAGCCGATAACCAATTTTCTTAAACAAAAATTGAGCCGTGGTTTTACATACCCGAAATTTTTCTTTAAAGCAGAAATCAGTAATTGTGAAGGAGAAATTATATTTCTACACTTAAATGTACGTGTTTGGCTCCTTGTTTGAATTTGTTCCAAATTTTCATCATCGCTACAAAAATGGTTCTTACATCGAGCAGCGAAGACGCTGCTCGATGTAAGAACCATTTTTGTAATGAAAAAATGAAAAAATAAATACCTCAATACGGAACAAAACAGTTTAACGTCTTCAAAATTCAAAATACGATTTTCGAGACAGAAGGGTAGGCGCCTGTCGCAAATGTCGGACAATTTTACAAATATGTCAATATGTCACGACAATTTTGTGTTTCATAAAACAAAATTGTCAAGTTTTTCCCGACAAATTGTCAACTGTCACCTGTCACGCAAAAAGTTTTATGAAACAGAAAAATGTCAAATTGTCGTGACAATTTGACTTATTTGTAAATTTTCCACCATGACAATTTTGTCGCCTGTCGGCTTTATGAAACAGAAAAATTGTCAAATTGTCGGTTCTCGACATATGTCGCGCCTGTCGGATTGTCAGCTTTACAGACAGACAGGGGCACGGTCGCGTTCGCGAATGCTTGGTTCGTTCGGCTCGGTTCGGTTCGTCCTGGGGCGTATTCATGGAGTTCTGTGGTAAAGTAGCAGGATAAGTTATGGAAAGGAGTAAATAGATGGTTCTACCTACGAATTTTATAATAAAATTCTAGAGTGTAGGAAAGGAATGCAAGGCTGGCACCACAGAACTCTGGTGGTGGGTCCCGGGGCGGTTTGGGCGGTGTTGGGCGGGTTGTGTGTTTGTGGATGAGATAGTGTTTTAAGTAAATATTTTTTTTTATGTTTATTATTTTGTATATTATAACTTATTTGAACAGATAGACAGACAGACAGAGTTACTTTCGCTCTTGTAATGCTAGTAAGGATTATTATAGTAAGTATGGATTATTGCTCCAGTTCCACTTTTCTTCAATAATATTATATATGCGACAATGTAAATCACATGATTACTGCAAAAAAAAAATATACAAAAAAAAACCCCATGAGTTTCTTGTGTCTTCTTCTCATGTCATGGAGGTCGCGATCCGAAGACATAGTAGAGTAGATTAAATAAAAAAAAAATGACATGTCAAAGAGATATCTTGCTAATATCCGAATGAATAAACGTACTTTGATTTTTTTTTTCTTTTTTATGAAACAGGGGCCTGGCCCCTGTTTCATAAAGTCGACAATCCGACTTTTATGTCAAGAACTGACTTATTTGTCAAATTGTCACGCTTAGGCTGTTTCATAAACGTGACAATTTTGTTTAAAAGCAATAGGGTTTAAAAACAAAAAATATAAGGTTTCACCTTGACATATTTTTAATTGTAGAACGCGTTTCATAAACGCGACATAAGTCAAGAAAACGCGACAATTACGTCGCCAAAAATATGTAATGATTGGATTATTTATGAACCTATGTTAGTGCGGAGAAATAAACATAATTATGTATGTTATTTTATGTTACATTTAGTAGGTACCACTAAACCATCCAACCGACCCGTGTCACTGGGAACGATTGGGAATTGAACGCAGTAATAGCAACATCGACGTGATTACTTGACTACTTGTTTAAGTACCTATTACCTACAGTCTGTTGATATCGAATATCGGTCGAACCGGCTCTTGTGAACTCAGATGAACTATATTCCGTCATCATCGCTTGTTGTGTTGGTGGTTGTATGTTGTAGTTTATTATTGCGTGTGTCGGCGAGCGCCCGTGTACCGCCCGAGCCGCTTTTATGATGAAACAATGTGCCGTCAAACTGAACTGGCTGTTGCGTGCATCTGCTAATGACCTTCACTTTAAGAAAGTGAACCTTGCGTTTAATCATGTCGTCACTAGGTTTGCTTCTCAGGTGAGTTGGTTTTTCCTATTGTAGGTATAATACTTACCTATGTAAGTATAACAAACAAGTATACTTAATACCAACATAAATATACTTAATACAAGTGTACGTAACTACTTAAGCCTACTTCACTTCAAGGTTACAGTTTTGCAAATCCTTAACTACCTTTACAGTAAGTGCTAAAACACCTAAGTAATTAATTTTCTTAGGTGTAGGTACATACCTAGGCTAGGTAGGTAAAGTAAAATAATTGCGACAACCAGCCCGACTACATCAACTTACACATTAGCCGAAGGTGGCATATTTTATGTCTCCGACAAATTTTCAATGCAAGAGAAATGCTTCTTAGCGCCTGTCATTATTAAAAGTCAAGTGTGATATGTTCCAGACGAACGTGCCGGGTAGTAGCGAGGCCGGGCTGGAGCCGGCCGGCCGACACCCTCCTTCCGCTACAGCTGAGCCCCCGCTCGTCGACTCGTTCGGCCGCAGACATGACTACCTGCGCATCTCGCTCACCGAACG
>CAUEGO010000223.1:0-17773 GCA_958496205.1 Idaea biselata
AAACGCAGTTCCTTGTCTCGTCTCATCCACGCTCCTTGCTCGTCGCACCGCGGAGCAAGCGGGGTGGATGAGTGTGTGTGTGCGCGTGTGTGCACGGCGCGTCACTGACTGTGTGTGTGTGTGCAGGCTAGGGCGGCCAACCTGCAGTCGTGTGTCATCATATCCGCATCATGCGGGACTTGTGCCGACGCATTCCCAACTGGACGCCGCTCAACCCTTACGTGAGTATTGCATTATACTATACATACATTACTACACCTGAAACTGCGTGTAGAGGAAGCTTGTAATGGAGAATTCCTTTTCAAACAGGTATAATTATTTACAGTGAACAAACAACCTAGTAACAATCACGGGGAGGCACTGAATGCATAGCGAATAATGTCTAATCCCTCTAGAAATGTAGGGGGGACCCCTATGTGGCATGGCCAATAAGATGATACCAATCTCGGAGTCCAATCCGATCGTCTATGTGATGTAGGAGCCATAGTTTATGAAATGATCAATCATACACTCTACACTCCTATTCCAATTTATGATATAGCTTCCTAACTGTTCAACCAAATATATTTTTGAGAAAGGGACCACTATCCGATATCACAGAAGAGTGAGGCAATTTCGGGGATCAGTTAGTTAGACAGATTAGGTTCCCCAAACAAAACCAGAGCCCAGCCGTAGTCCAACCTTATGTCCAAACTGACATTATCAACTATTATTGCACGACGTTATAGTGTTCGGTGTTGGTGTTCGGATGTAGGAACAACGGGACCCTGAACACTAAAACCTATTTATATATGTTATAGCGTCCCCGACTATGGCCACTTTGGGTATAGGGGTCCGCTGTACCGTCAGGGCACACTCCCAGGAGCAACCGTAAGGGATCGGATGTAGGAACAAGCTAACCCAATTCTCTAATACCTACGCATATATGTTATAGCGTCCCCTCCCCTGCTTATGACCAGCAAGGGTGTAAAGAGAGGTGTCCGCTGTACCGTCAGGCCACCCCCAGGGGCAACCGTCAGGGTTCCGTTATAAACAGATTGTGTCCCCAAATGCTAGATGCCGCTGCTATGTGGTAGGTGGCTTCTCTGCTAGCTAGGTTGTCGTTAGCTCCTCTTCCAAGGAACGAGTGGTGAGCGGCTTTATTGCTCCGGTACCAGTCTGGACAACTGGTAGTGCCGTTTTTAGCTCTTCTTAAGAGAACTGGATGTAGGAACAATAGTTGATATAGTTGAATGTGTCGTCCGTCTTTAGGCCATGGAGCTACTGGTGTCGGGCGTGATGCAGTCGGCGGGGCACGCGCTGTCGCCGGGCGAGGCGCTGCGCCGCGTCATGGAGGCGGTGGCGGGCGGGCTGCTGCTGGACCACGGGCCCGGCCTGCGCGACCCCTGCGAGAAGGACCTGGTGGTACGTACCCCTACCATAGCATAGCCAGCCGTCGCATCATTCCCGATCCCGTGGGAATATCTTGTACGTAGCATAGCCAGCCCCCAACGTTTCACCCACATAATGCCCAATCCCGTGGGAGTATTGGAGATGCCTGTCTTAGTGGAAACCTACACATCGCAAAGCACACGTCCTCCAAATTTCATGTCTCTAGGTGCAGAGGTTTAGGCTGTTCTGTGACAGTTCAACCAATCAGTCAGTTAGGTATATTTAAAGATCAATTATTTTACTATTATCTAAACAAAACTTAATACTACAACGACTCAAAAACATCTAAACAAATGTAAAAAATGATTTTATTTACAGTTATTGGTAGTAAGTATTTTGTATTTTATTTTCTAAGATATTAAGTTTGATTTTTATATATAAGATAGTTAACAGTGGACACTGTTCAGGTACAGGACAAATAATGCATGGGTGAAAGCGATATACGCTCCTAAAATTGCCTAAAATACTCCATACTGTGACACAAGTCCTTACAACCTGTAGTAGGTCACATAATAGACTAAATACTGACTGATGTTTGTATTTCAGGATGCTCTGGGCAACCTGCAGCCACAAAAGAGAGAAGATCTGACTGCCTCCGCTCAACAGTTCCTCAGGCAGATTGCTTTCAGACAGATACATAAGGTAATTAACTATATGCGTGTGATTGAGATTCACATACATAGGTAATGTTCTTCCAACATATTAGCATTCGAGAGGGATGCAACTGGGAAAAACAAAACTGCAGACCCCGGGGTCCAATTCAATTCAATCATTTATTCATTGAATTGAATTGAACCCGGGGGTCTGCAGTTTTGTTTTCGCAGGTCCGTAGATTAGTTCTTCCAACAATATCATAATATGTCCATGTGAACAAAACAAACACTATTTTTACAAAATTTGTCTGAGTTTTTAATACAGATCTAGTATAACTTCTTAGTTTTAACTTTTAAGTAGTTTTTAGGTCGTCTTGCCTATATTTTTGTGCAAATCTTTGCATTTCTAACTTGATAGGTGTAAAAATAACCCTTATATGGTTTCATAGTAAACGCAAGTGTTGTGTGATACAGGTATTGGACATGGAGCCGCTGCCGAAGGTGAAGCACCCCGCCGGCGCGTGGAAGTTCCCGCGCAAGCGCAGGCGCTCGCACACCGACCCCGAGCCCGACCAGCCCAACGGTATGGACACTTACATGCATATACCAGCTTCTTGCTGTGACTCACCTAGTGTTAGATTCGTCAGGTCGCCATAAGACCTCAACTTGACTTAACGACTGCTATTCGAGGCAAGAACCGGGAGGAACTTCTTAACGTGCCTTTCGAAGCATGAAGGAGCTCGAGAAAATTATTATTTGCCACATAAATTGTCGGTTATCCACCCAAGTAATGACCGCGCCAAGTGTTGCTTAATCCGCATGACTATCCAAGATCGGCAGGTGCAGCTTTGCTAATGAACTTCTACTGTGTACTGTACAAGTATCCACACTTAAGCGGTGGCCCAGGAAAGTATTTACCCTGCAACCTAAAGTAAAAGCTTCAGTGCGATAATTGAATAAGTAGTCATTCGACAACGCACTAATCGAACGAGTCTGTGGTCCGATAATGGGATGGTTACAAACCGCGACTGAAATCTTCCACACGAAGGGAACCGAATGCGTCTATAGCAGCACGGTTACTTTAACTTACATGATGATACCAAGATGACGAGTCGTAGAGCGTTCACTTCCGCCCGCGCGTGCGGACTATCGAGTTATTCGAGACCACGCGGCGCGCGGCGCGGGGCGGGCTCTCAAAGACGATGTGGCACTCTGATACATTCTCTATTACATACTAGACTGGACGGATTGAGAATGATTTGTTTAATTCCTCACCTTGTCTTGTTTCCAGGCGAAGGCAAAGTGGTGAAAACTGAAGAAAAGACGGACGCTTCCGAAAACGCTGCCACACCCAAGAAGTAATTCCTCTCCTCCATACCTGACTACAGACAGACTCTTAGGTTAAAACGTATCTGACGGTTATATTATAATGTTTACTGTATGTATGTGTTGTGTATGTATCAGCGTACGCGCGGTGACGTGCCCGCGTGCCGCCATCGCCAGCGTACAGCGTAGCCTCTCGTATCGTAGCGTAGGTAGGTCTAGCGTAACGTGTTAGCGTATAGCGTAGGCGGAACGCGACAGGGATTGATGTGAAGGCGAATCTCGACCGCCCGACCGACCGCGACGCTACGCACGATATCGTTTTGTTGATCTGCCTTTTACGCGCTGTTATATTATGATTTTACTGTTTAATACAGTGGGTATGGTAAAAAATGTAAGGTTGCTATGGCATACATTATTGACTAAATTGAGTCTAGTATTAGCGTTAAAATTTAACTCTTATGCAGTAAAATATTAAGGTATATTATTTATCTTTAACGTAGTTGCCGCGAGCAGCCGAGAGACTCGTTGACGTGATAATGCGTCTTAATTAGATTTATTTGTTTAGATTATATTTCGATAGATCGTACTGTTAAATTTCACCTGTGAGATTTTGTCGGGGTAGTGGTACAGTTAGACGAGAAAAGTGGAGATACACTTTAAGTAAAGGGAGGGCGGTCGATTTTCGAGCGGAGAGTTAAGAGATACGAGTCCAAAGTGAGATGACGTAGGTATTTATATAAGGTTATATATTACTATAATACATAATATACTAGACGGAAGGAATCTTGTCCGATCGTACAGATCGCTAAAGTATTGCTGTAACATTAGTTCGTAATGTTAAATGATCGTGTCCAGTCTAGTCTAGTCTAGATCTAGACCGAACGCTCCCTACCTTTAGATAGACATTGTAAAGAAATCTGGATATTGTCTATTCTGTAAACGTTTATTTCTATAGACAACTTTCGTTTTGTATTCTTTGAGAAGTTGTACTGGAGTTAAATATAAAATTAAATAATAACTAAAGTATTCGATGGTGTTTTATTTTTAGTAATTAGATCTTACGAGACCAAACCAGGGGGTGATGAAACATACTAGTGTAGAGTCGAAGATATTCTGAGCCGTCATTTAAAATTAGATAGCAAATTCAACTTTATGCGCTGCGCGACGCAAAGAAGGGCTATGTGTTTATCAGTCTATTTATGTATGTTTGTTCCTATTTCATTATACGAACTGGCTGCGCCTGGCTGCATCAATATTTCTCTGGCACAATCTTCAACAAGTTACCTCTCACTGTGCAAAATTCCACACCTAAGCGGTCGCCCAGGAAAAACTGACAGTGCAAGGCGCTGCAAACGCCCGACGTTTCGAGGTCTTACAGACCAGCTAGGCTAGCATGACAGCATGAGATGCATTTTTTCGAATCGACATCAAGGTTCCCTCTCTTTTTCTCGTCGTTTGAAGAAATAGACTGAACCTTTATGTCCAGTTATTATTAGTTTATTTCACAGAACGGCACGAAATATACTTCAACACTAGGCGCCTCCACGTGGACTCGACTTTCAACATGCTGACCTAGCTGATCACGATAGACGAATCGAGTAATTACTCTGGCTAAGTAAAATCTGTTACATTTTCGCAAACGTTGAAAACCACTGACAAGAGCTAGACAAATGCACTAGTTTTAGTCGACTTGCCTAAAAATGCGGTGGTAAGATGTAACTTGGTATACTCATTGTTCGTTTATTTTCTTAGGCACTACCGCTTGGCACTAGTGAAGGGAAATTTCACTCCCCCGTGACACTACTGGTAGTGCTTCGGGTAAAAGTACATTTCCACTGACACTACACTGTTGCCAGTAGTATCACGGGAAATATTATTTCCCTTGGCACGCGTGAGCTATTTAGAAGGGCGATGTAGTGGACAATTGGTCAAGCCAAAAAATAGTGTCAATTGGTCAAGCTTACAGTTACCGCAAATGAAAGTGTTAATTCGTCAAGCCGTGAAAAAGTGTCAATTGGTCAAGTCTTCGAAGAGTGTCAACAAGTCCTTTTTTTATAGGACATTTTTTTTGTTGTATTATAAAAAAAAACGGGTCAAGTGCGACACTCGCGCACAAAGGGTTCTGTACCACTATCACAATTGGATACGGAACCCTAAAATGGTTTACAACAACCAATTTTTTAATTTTATAGGAAAATATGAAATATTTATCTTCGATTCTACTCCCATCAAACTACCGAATCACTCAATAAAAAAAAAAAAACCTTGGCACAAAGAAAATCTGAAACTTATAAGAAACTCTTTGGTAAGTAAGGCAGACTGGTATATTTGACAGATAGGGCAGCCATTTTGAATTCCAAGACCAACTCGATTTGTCCTGACCAATCAGAAGCGACCTCACATTGAACTAAACTCCTTGTTATTTTTGAAACACGTTTGTTGTATGGGAGCCCCTTTTAAATAATTGTTTTATTTTGTTTTTATGTGTATTTGTTGTTGTAGCGGCAACCGAAATACATCTTCTGTGAAAATTTTAACCTTCTAGCTATTACGGTTCATGAGATACAGCCTGGTGACAGACGGACAGACGGACGGACGGACGGACGGACGGACAGACAGACAGCGAAGTCTCAGTAATAGGGTCCCGTTTTTACCTTTAGGTACGGAACCCTAAAAAGGACTTGACCAGTTGACACTTTTTCACGGCTTGACGAATTAACACTTTCATTTGCGGTAACTATACGCTTGACCAATTGACACTATTTTTTGGCTTGACCAAATTGTCCACTACATCTAAATAAATGTTTTGTTTATCTTGCTACTTAGTATTAGTAGTGCAATAGGTAATGAGGTAATCCACGAGAGATTTTTACATGCGTTTAATTAGCCAATCAGAATGGTAGTGCCACGGGAAAGTAAATTTTCCCTTCACACTACTAGTAGTGCCAAGAGGTAGTGTCTAAGAAAATAAACGCTATTATTTAACTTACCCCCCCTCGATATCTAAAAAATAAAATTGCGTCCTCTGACAAATGCACGCTAAGCCCAAAAAAAATGTAACATTTCAATCGACTACTTAGGATTGAGTCTGATGCTTTTGTTTGACCTTTTAATCGTCATCCATCGACATCTTAGCGCTCACAGGGATTCCCATTTCATTTTTATGATATACTTAATAATATTGTCAGCGTTGCAGCGGCGTTCGCGTACCGGTGTATCCAAATATAGTGCGGCATTCGGGCGCGGGAGCCGCGCTATGTTCGGACGACTGCAACGCAAACATTAGTTGATTTTTATTCCTAACTAAAATGTGTCCTGCAAACGCCGTGTGTTGCTGCCGCGCACTTGCCGCGCTATTATTTGGACACATCTTAAAAACATGGACTATGTTTAAGACACCTCTGGTAGGTAAAAAATTGGGTTCGTTCCGTTTCCCCGTTTCGATTTCCCCCGAAAAATATTTACTATAGGTACCTATGTATTTTGGTGATTTGTACAGTCAACAGTTAAAGTTCGAAGAGTGTCAACTGGTCAAGTCCTTTTTTTAATACAACAAAAGACGATCGAAATAGAATTAAAAGTCAATCGAAATGGAAACAAAAGACGATCGAAACGAAAACAAAAGACGATCGAAATGGAAACAAAAGACGATCGAAATGGAAACAAAAGACGATCGAAATGGAAACAAAAGACGATCAGAGTGGAAACAAAAGACGATCGAAATGGAAATAAAAGACGATCGAAATGGAAAAAAAGACGATCGAAATGATCTTCGACGAAAAAGATCTTTTCGAACTTTAACTGTTGACTGTACAAATCACCAAAATACATAGGTACCTATAATAAATATTTTTCGGGGGGAATCGAAACAGGGGGAAACGGAACGAACCCAAAAAAATCTCTAGGCATAGAATACTATAATAGGTCAAAAATAAAACAAGTGATTTGGCAGTTTGTGTATATTTAACTATTACAGAATATTCTCTTTACAATATATCTTTTGTACAATGATGAAGACAAATATCCGCTCATGTTCAATAAAATAAAATGCAACATAAAACGATGTCAAAAGTGACAAAAATTGTATAAAACATTAACAGGCCGTAGATGATAATATTTATAACATTACAACTATACAACTGACGATTTAGGCTTAGAATATGGAACCGAAACGTCCAATAAGGTCACTTGGGGGAAGTGTGGCTTATGGGGAAAGTGCGGCGAACAGCAATTTACCGGACTTACAACTGTTATATTGATAAAATAGCCAATCACTATAGGAGAAATATCTACCTTTATCGTGATTAGATGCCGATTTTATTAATTTAACAATTGTATAGGTCCCGGCAAACGAGTTAGAAAAATTTTACGTGGAAGGGGAAAGTTCGCGCAGTACATTTTACATGCGATCATCCGGTGAATTGATGTCCGTCGCACTTTACCCATAAGCCGAACTTCCCCCTAGCGACCTTAATTATTATTATTATTTGCATTTTATTTATTTGAACTATAGAAATAGTTAAGTACAAGTGACGGAATTTCACAACCCGTGTTGTTAAGAGTCCGTAAAATTAGAAGCATGCGTTTGTAAGCATTATTTCTGGCGATATGGTAGCGAAAGAGACAAGTTTTACGCATACTTCTAATTTAGACGTACTTTGCTTGAGACAGGGTCAATTTCACATTAGCACAGTCGCTGTGTAGCGTGCAATTTAAAAAAAGTAATTTGAATCCTATTTCCACAAGACAAGGTTGATATTTCTACAGAAACGTACGCACGTTTTCTATTGCATAAGTCGTAGAAATAGGACTCAATTGGCAAAACTGTACAAAAGTCAAGACCAAGTGAAATACCGAAACAACTGCCTTATTTTATAGTGCAGTTTAACTTTCTTCAGCACCAAAAGACGAGGCACTTTTTCAATACGGAATGATACCACTAACTACTCAGGTATCTGTAAATACGACTTCAATTCCAGCACAGTTATGATTTTAATCATTATTCTAGTTATTTTTGTCATAAAATGCAGAAACTTACATTTAGTTAGTGCTAAGACATTCTCTCAAGGAAAAAGGTTTAAGAGCCCTATAGCCGCTAAACTCAAAATCCCTGTCGGGTTCATCGAAAATTGTTGATTATTTCATGACGGAATGTCGTAGAACTTTTTTTTTGTGTATAGATTGTAGGCGACATTGTTTCCTTTATTTTGGTGTAGTTTTAAGACAAACAAAGCCTATCTAAATTTTAGACAAAAAAATGTCTGTTTTGGCTAAAATGTCGACAGGCTTCAATACGTTTCGACATATTTGTCTGGACTAACTGCACTAAAATGTCGGAAACAATGTCGATTACAATCCATACACAAAAAAAAGTTCAACAACATTCCGTCATGAAATAATCGACAATTTTCGATGAACCCGACATGGATTTTCAGTTAGGCGGCTACAGGCCTCTTAACGGCTTCTTTGTTTATATTTTGGGAATATATTTCAAGGATTCTGTGTGTTTTATGTACAAGTTTTCACTATAAACAGATTTTATCAGTAATATTCTGATGCTATTTCGTTTTGAATACCGAATGCACATTTCTAATTATTAATTTTAATATTATAAATGGGAGTTGGTTTGGTTGTTTTAGTTCTCTCTACGATTGGGTAGATTTTTGATAAAAGTTTGTAGAGAAACAAGTTCATAGAGTAGATTATTTTTATTATCTCGAGTAAAACCGTAGGGCGCGGCCAGTATTCTTTAAAATTATTTCAAGACCGCACTAAGATATTTAAAACCTTAAAATATATCACAAATAAATATACAGAAGACTTATAAAACATGGAGGAAGGCACGATTTAAGACAAAAGTTCATTAAAACCAAAGTTAAAAAAACCTAAAAATCACGAATATAAAATTTAGACAAAGAGGATATTAAAATGCTGTAAGATTGTTGAAAAATATGTTATGTTATGCCTTCCATGGTTTTTTCTAATTGAGATACTCTGTGATTGCCAACTAGCGACATCTAGCTATCGACGATATCCAACTGCACACAGCAATATTTTTAGAAGAATTTCGTGTCGTGAAGTTAGCCAATAGCTATCGATGGTAACGAGATCGCTCGCTAGTTTAATAATGTAGTTTTCCCGGACTACTGCGCAATTATTCACAAACGCTTCGATCCGATATCGACTCGGTAGGCACTGAAAGCAATGGAGGTACTGACTTGTAAATCCGAAATTTTCACTAAGGAATTACAGACTGGAATCGAGAGTATCTGCCACAGTTTTTGACACCTCACTGTTTTTTCAGTGCTTAGCGAGTCAATATCGAATATGTTTATGAGTATTTGCGCTGGACTAGTCCAGGCAGTAGGTAGCTGAAAAGTACAGCTGATTTAGAACACGACTAAGTTAACTGTAGAATCGTAGATATTATGTGGATTTTATCTGGGTTGAGGACCCTTTTTACAGCCAATGATTAACCCTAATGTTAATTATCTTGGTTACAGGTAATGGGGCTTCCATAAGCCCTCCGTATGTGCAGTGGGTGCACATGTTATCGGTCATTCGATTATTTCTGCTAGTTTTGTAACAGGCGGTTATTCCCAATGGCTCACACCGAATGGGATGGGTCAGTCCGTATGAAATTTTGTTTTATCTGTACAAGGTTTTTATGGTATACGGTCTACCACCTATCTCATTTGATAATAAGACACATCGTCAGTAATCGTTTCAGAAAATATAAATGAAACTTAAAAACCCTTTTTAAAAAAGCCTAACAGGAATAGGTCAAATAATCAATACCCAATACTGTATCTGTTTTCTTTTATATTAATTTTATAATGTGATTAAAATTGGAATAATTGATAAATTCTATTTTATTAATATGAGCGAAGTCTTCAGTTAACTTTGTAGTGTTGTTTATTACACCTTTTTCATAAACAAATTTTAACCCACTTCGATTTAGAATTTTTGAAGTGACGTTTCTGATGGTAAGATTTAGGCTGAATATTAGACGCATTTGCGTACGAATTTGACTCGAACGAACATATAAAAACAATCTTGACACCTAGCAAGTATAACACGATCATAACATCTGTGTTCATGTCCCGTATTTTTTATATCTTTTATCACTTAAAACACACAAATTATTGCGAAATGTTTGTAAACTACCTGGCTACAAGCACAATCGCCGGTGCCAGTCAAATATGTTTTTATTATTTTAAAATATATATTTATTAACTACAACATAAAATCTTAAATTAGGACTTCATTTAATATTTTGTATTATTGTTTTTGTATTTTATTTTAAAATAATAAAAATATTTACAGGTTTGGCCAGGTGCACAGATATTTTAAACGCGTTATACTTGCGAGACTGATTACCGTCACACTGCTTTGTTGCACTAATGTAACGGTAAATAAACCATTTACTGACACACTATTATGTTGACGATGACGACGTACATAGTTTGCAAAACTATTAACTAACTGTCAAATGTGTGTCGGTTAGGAAAACAATTTTCTCATCGTCACACCAGTGCGACAAAACAGTGTGACGGTGAGTCGGTCGCCCTTACACGTCAGTAGAGTTAGATTGGTATGTAAATGCGTGCTACATGCGAGCTCCCTGTCGCGGGCTGGTGTTCGCCCACTCTCTGATATGATATTCTGACTACAATCAGTCAACGTAAAACAGATTTTTAGAAATTTTAAACTCTTTTTTTAATTTTTTTTTACATTTTTTATATATTTTTTTATAATTTTTTTAACATTTTTTATTTAAATTTTAATTTTTTTCTGAGTCAGTTTTGTTTTTTTCTTTTCGTTTCAATCTTTTTCAAAAAAATTAAACACTTTTTTGAGACACTTTAGTACATAACAAACATACACTAATCAGTTTTCTTACGATTAAGTGTTTTTTTAAAAATTATTTATTGTACTTTATTCATTCGGAGCTTGGCGAAGTGCCTCTTATGTAAAACTGTTTATAAAACTTATACATAATTACAATATAGATAATAACATATATATGACCAGGCGTTTCGATATACATATTATAAACAATACGGACTAAAACGAGGCTATTTACGAGACGAGTAATCTAATAAAATAGTAATAAAAACTTAACGATTTTGTAAACTAACTACCTAGCAGCTAGCGAACAAATCTTAACGATACAATAACATAGTGGCATCTTTTGAAAACATATACGCGCGATGCCTCGAGGGAACCTAACTATATACTACGTTATATACTAGGACTTAGCGGACGACTAGCGGACAAGTCGCCGGACATTCCTCGCGAGGTACACCCGGCGAGGAAACACTATTCCACACCATTTCCTGCTCCAGAACGATTATACAAAAATATAATTATATACATAAAACCGTGTAAAAATATTTCATTTGGATCGCAAGGTGCGGTTCGTTTGAGAGCTCATTTTTCAATCTCTAGATAAAAGAAAATAAAAACACCACCAAATAAAAAAGGCACTATCTATTAAAATAAATTAAACTTTGGAAGGTTTTTCAATTTGGTAGCGTTTGATTTTATTCGACAGATAAATCTTTTATTTTGTAGATTGAAAAATCAACTCTAAATAATAAAATGTGACATGCGACAACGGATTGATAAGATTCAGTCTTACCACCGGCTTCTGATGACAATATAGCGATTGATTCAATAAAATAACAATAGAATATGCAATAATATTCAAATTATCGAACCAATAGCGCTAACGAATAGACAAACTGTCGTTAAAACATCAGAAACCAAAGGGTGGTGAGGTTTTCTACTGCATACGGTTAAGCGTTGTTTATATTTAAAGATATGCGTCTTCGATGTATTGATAAACATTTTTGAGGTACCTCGCGAGGGACTCCTATCGACTCCTCGCGAGGTACGCTCTTGGCTATTCACCACTGACCTACTCGGGCTTCCTCGCGAGGTCCCAGCGCTTCCTCGCGATAAACATGCGACATAACGAACATCAGTTAAATACATATAAATATAGATAGATCTCTCTCTCCTACACATAAATATTGCTATATTAGAAGCCTAGCACTCGAGGCAAAATGAACATTAGCACCTTAATGCGAGCACCGTGCGTCTCTCATCAAACACGCGGGATTTCGTCTCGGTCCGCGCGCCTGGATCCCCCCATCATAAACGAGTAAGTAGTATTTACAAAAAACGATAAAATCAATATTTATGTTTTCTCTTTTATATCTTAGTATGTACATTAAATAGCTTAGAAACGAGCGATATAAATACAGTATAAACCTCTAGTAGTGGGTGTGGTGGCGGTGGCGGGTGTCACGCGGGCCAGGCGTCGGCGAGGCGCAGGCCGGCGGCCAGCGCGCGGTGCGACGCGCGGAAGGTGTCCACGACGCGGTGGAAGGTGCCGGGGTCGTAGACGGCGCGCGCCGTGTTCGAGAGGTCGAAGGGCTCCTCCACGCACAGCAGCTTCCACTGGTGCGGGTCGTGGTGCGCGGCGCGCGCGCGGCACTCCGCCACCGGCACGCGCGCGCCCCACCGCACCGACACCGCCATGCGCGACCACCTGGGGAGAGGACCATGCGATCTTAATGAATACCAGATACTACAAGTATGTTAAAGAAACAAGTGCGAAACTCGCGCACGAAGGGTTCCCGTACCACTATCACAATTGGGTACGGAACCCTAAAATGGTTTACAACAACTTTGATTCAAAGAAAATCTGAAACTTATAAGAAACTCTTTGGTCAGTGAAGGCAGACTAGTATATTTGACAGATAGGGCAGCCCATTTTGAATTCCATGACCAACTCGATTTGACTCGACCACTTAGAAGCGACCTCACATCGTACTAGAATTCCCTTGTAGTTTTTGAAACACGTTTGTTGTATGGAAGCCCCTTTTAAATAATTATTTTATTTTGTTTTTAGTATTTGTTGTTGTAGCGGCTACCAAAATACATCTTCTGTGAAAATTTCAACCTTCTAGCTATTACGGTTCATGAGATACAGCCTGGTGACAGACAGACGGACAGACAGACAGCGAAGTCTCAGTAATAGGGTTCCGTTTTTACCCTTTGGGTACGGAACCCTAAAAATGACCCTAAGCAGGAATACCGAGATATCTTATGCACCAATTCAGGTTACAAACTTATAACATACTTAACGTATATCAAATTTCGACCACACTCGTTCAGCCGTTTTTCCGTGAAATACGAACATCTATACAAACATCAAAACTTTCGCATTTATAATATTAACCAAGTTTGTGCTACATTTATACCACGTCTGTAAAATGATGTTCTTTCTAATTATATCATCTAATGATATTATTTGCATTTTGTAATAAAAAAAAATACCTGACTGCAAGGGAATCGTTATTTTGTCGCGCGTATCAGTATAATATTATTCTTTGTCACGTCATATCTCCCAAATAACTGGACGTATTGTACCATTCGTCTTATATTACAAAAGACATCACATATTTATTTAAAAAAAAATATAGTAAAAAAAGGATAGATGGTATAAGATATACTCACGGGAAGTCCGCGTAGTACTCGAGCATGTGTATGAAGAGCTCGGCGAGCGAGAGGCGGTTGTGTCGCGGCGGCGGCGAGTGCTGGCCCGCGTCCACGCCGCGCGGCAGCACGGCCGGGGACGTGCCGCCTGCAGCCACACCGGAGGGGGGTCATACCGTGGTACGGGGAGAGATCACATGTACCGTAGTACACTTTGGGTATAAATGCAGGGGTCCGCTGTTCCGTCAGGCCGCTGGTGCGGTTGCTCCTCGGATTGGCCTGACGGTACAGTGGACCACTTTCTGCATTTCCAAAGTGGTCATAGTCGGGGACGCTTTATCATATATAAATAGGTTTTAGTGTTCGAGGTCCCGTACCATAATACACTTTGGATATAAAGGATCCGCTGTTCCGTCAGGCCACTTCCAGGAGCAACCATCAGTGATCATGACAGATTGTGTCCCCAAACGCTGGTGTTCGGGGACACAGTGGTCATCCCATGTACCGTAGTACAGGTACCATGGTACATGGAGAAATGCCATGTACCACACATACATGTCACGATCTGTCTATAACTGATCCCGGATGGTGGCTCCTGGGAGTGACCTGAATCCAGGTTTAGGCATAAATGAAGGGGTCCGCTGTTGGATACAGTTAGGGACGCTATAACATATATATGAAGATCAGTTGCTGCAGGGGTTGTATACCGTGGTACAAAGAGATAATATGCCATGCACACGACAGGAGTGATTAGGTTATATCGGTTATATCGTTATTAGGTCGGAATCAGCTGGAGTTACGTATGATGACCGGCGCGAACAATTCTTACGGCGAGCGAACTACTGCCTACCTTGTTCCTCGATTTATAAATAAACTACCTCCGGAATTGCGTACTTTTCAAATTATTAGACCCAACAATGTTAAATTAAAATTAAAGTCCTATTTCTTAGATAATATGATAGACGTCGTAGATTAGATAGTATAACATTTGTTACAAACCTCATTGGTTTTTTTTTATTAAAGTAATTATTATTATTTAAGTAATTGTTTTGTTTTTGTACATGTTTAGAAGATAAATAAACTAAAAAAAAAAAAAAAAATATATAGGTTTATTATGGCATGTCTTAAATGAATGATTGCGGCGAACGCGGTTCCTTTTTAAGGTTTTTTCATATAACACAGTACGAGCGGCAGTCATCAGATGAAGAGCGGCTACCACTGTAGCGACTGCTTGGGCCAAGACTGCTCAAGTCCGACCCGCCGTCCTAAGTAGGTCGCCGTGACGTCGTGCCCCCACAGCTTGATCACCCCACCAGTCACTGACACACCGACACATGCACCGCAGTATACTCACACTGCAGGAAGTGCACCACCATGAGCGTGAGCGAGTACGAGGACAAGGTCCGGTTGCGCGCGTCGTTGATGTCGTGCGCCTGCGCCCACAACTTGGTCACCACCACCAGCGGCCGCACGCGCCAGTCCACTGTCAACAAACAACAGCATATTAGCATTTATATCTAATCCAGGTCATTGTCGGGACAAAATATTGGCTTGACATCTACTCTAGATCATTTATACAACGCAAGCATCTATAATTCATTCTGATTGTGGCGCTGATACATATATCAGATAGTATAAGCTTGACTAGGAAAGTTTGGTCAATTCATCTGGAGTCAAATACGCTATGGGTTTTGGCATTAATGTCCAGTACTGTGCCAAATTCCTCTCTGCCTCGGAAAAGGTTACGTTTGAGGTAAGCGTAAAGTCGTCGGCATAAAAACGCTCAGTTTTAAAGGATTTGGGTTTTTCATTGATGTAGATGTTAAACAGTAGTGGAGCCAAGACGCTCCCCTGTGGAAGACCATTTTTCTAGCGTCTCTAAAGGTTTTTCCCCGCATTCAAGTGTGATTGGAATGGAAACTCTGGTTGCGGGGGAAATATATAGGATATCTAGGTTACATTGATCAACAATTGGACCCTGCAGCTTTGACAGTAAACGTTTGATGTTAACAGTGTCGTATGCTGCAGTCAGGTCCAGATTTATTTTTTGTATGCATTGGAATGAAGGAAAATGACATGCTGCGATGAACAAACACAGGGGAAAAGGTGAGGATGAAAACAAAGCTGCTCTGAACCTTGCAGATGGTGGTAACAAACCTTAAGCCTGAAAACTTCGGGAAATAAGCCTAGATTAATAGCCTGAGATGGTTGGAGTAAGATTAAAGGGATCGAAAGTCATGTACAATGGCCCAATTTTGAGGCAAAGTGAGAGAAACTAAACTAAGCCTTGATTGTTATACTTACATCTGGAGAAGTAATGCAGCAGGTTGGTGTTCCGGATGCCGACGACGTTGTTACAGTTGAGATCGACCTGCAACCCCGCGCGTAAGTCGCGGAACTTTAGGATAGGGACCTTGGCCATTATTAGCTCTGCACCTGGGACAATTTACTGTTGGATTAGTTTATATCAAATATGTGTTAATGCGGTAAAGTAGTCTGAACTTCTAGACCTGGGGTTGACTTCAATAGTTTAGGGACTTTAGGTGAATTCCTAAATGTGCTAGTATAGGTTTCGAGAATAGACAAGTAAAATTATAAGCATCTGTAAAATAAAGAGGGGGTATTCAGAGACTTGGGTCCGATACCGCACATCGGAAATGTATCTCCGTCTTGCTTAACGTGATTCAATGTGACAGAGACAGACACAGTTTTCATTCCATCATCGGTTTCGGATCGATGGCTTTGATTACCCCCACAGATTCCTTTCGTCCCATTACGACTGCTTAACATTCGGCACGGCACTTGAAGCAGTTGGCGACTGATATCTCTGATAGCAGTCGCCAGAAACCTCAAAACTCCACGTGAGCCACAAGCGAAGAGAAGAATAATTCTTACCAGGATCGAACTCCTTAATAAAGCCAAGTATGAAGTTGAGGTGTACGAGCGCGAAGGCCCTTGGCTCCAGATTGTCGACGGGCCGCACGTGCAGGCACAGGTCCATGTCGGACGAGTCCAGCCCGAACCCAGACATGGTGGACCCCACTACGTACAGACCGTATCGAGGCACTTGGGACTGGAAACAAACACATTTCCATTATTCTATTATCCAGTACGTTATCATCTTCTCCGCCTATATACGTCCACTGCTGAACCTAAGGGTGCAACAAACAGCGATCCCGAGTCGCCTTCATTCAACGACTCCCCGCGATCGCTACAATGTTGTCGGTCCACCGAGTAGGTGGTCGCCACAACACTCAGTTTCGCAATGCATAGTGCGAGCCACGACCAGGTTGCTTTTCCATTGCATCTGCACCTAATATAAAGCTTATTATCTTATATGGTGGGTATTAAGAATTTGGCAGTGCCTGAGGTTCCAAAAAAACATTTTGCTCTTTGCAGAAACAGGGAATCCCTTACCACAGGGATTGCCTTACTACATCCTAAAATTCAAATTCCTGACTGTCTGATATAGATTTATGAGTTCTGACCTTTCCTACGACTTATGTGACATTTCCTACAACTTATGTGACATTTCCTACAACTTATGTGACATTTCCTACAACTTATGTGATATTTCCTACAACTTATACGAGCTTTCTTACAACTTATGTGATCAGTCCCTAGAGACAATTTTGTATGAAGTTGGGCAACTGTAAGAAGTGCTTAGACGCCAACTACTAGGTAAACTGTGGGAAAGGCTAAGAAGATAGTGTGTTTAGTTGCGATGTTTTGCGTGTAGATGTCGCCGTGTGTACCTCACCTTGATGGAAATGTAGAGATACCGCCAAAGGTTCATCTTCTTGCGGAACGTTTCCTCCGTCTGTTGCGACTTTATGAACTTGTCCCATATTTCTTGCGACAGTGAGTCGTATTTTGAACCTGAAATATTAAAATACGGTCATGTAGATTTTCTT
>CAUEGO010000224.1:0-29575 GCA_958496205.1 Idaea biselata
GGTCAGTAGGTAAGTTATGTTCGTTCTAGACCAATAATTCCCTTAATATCTATGTTTTATTGGTCAGCGCCCCCGCACCCCCGCTGCCCAATAAAACATAGATATTAAGGGAATTATTGGTCTAGAACGAACATAACCTAAAACATGAAACCAAAATCAACCTTGCTTTTTCGTTCCAATAAAACGACGCTTATGAGTATGATCATATTATCATCATTGGTTTATGAAATTATTGAGTTCTCTCAACGCGTTTATTTCCATAGAGTGAGACAGTTAACGACACATATTAAGTAATTTTTCAACCTCTTCTTGTTGTTCATAGTCATTTCATATCGATGTCGTTGTCATTTATGTTATTTAATTACATTACGTTTGAAACAAATCAGTACTTACTGATTAAAAATATAATTCGTATAATATTCGGTCGGAAAAACACCGTCAATATGTGTATATTCCAATAGCGCCCATGGTAAGATCACTTTAACCGATATTATTAATTACATTTCGTTTTATAAAACAATCAAGTACTGATTAAAAATATATTTCATATTATATTCGGTCGGAAAAACACCGTCAATATGTGTATATTCCAATAGCGCCCATGGTAAGATCACTTTAACCGATATTATTAATTACATTTCGTTTTATAAAACAATCAAGTACTGATTAAAAATATATTTCATATTATATTCGGTCGGAAAAACACCGTCAATATGTGTATATTCCCATAGCGTCCATGGTAAGATCACTTTAACTGATATTATGAATTACATTTCGTTTTATAAAACAATCAAGTACTGATTAAAAATATATTTCATATAATATTCGGTTGGAAAAACACCGTCAATATGTGTATATTCCTATAGCGCCCATGGTAAGATCACTTTAACCGATATTATGAAATACATTTAGTTTTAAAACAATCAGTCTGAAGAATCAAGTACTCACTTCTAATTACTTAGATTATTAAATAACATAAACTCACCGACTACCTGCTGTAATTTTCTTGTTAATTTGAAATGACTAAAACAGAAATACAACTGTTGGTTGTAAGCACTATGGTAAAATACTTTCAGCATTGAACTATTATTTCAACGCTGAATTTAAATAGAAATTGATACAATAAAAAATCAATATCTATCTAAATTTTGTACCATTGCAATAACGTTATTTCGTACTTACATTTTTTTTCCCAGAAGAATCACACTAATTTTATAATAATATCGTTAAAAACTAAAACTGAAAAAAAGGCAAACACTAAAACACTAAGCACTACACACAAAAACAAGTACTAAATGATTTCACACGGTAAGTAATAAAGCGGCGCCGACGTGTAAATTGATTTAGTTGACGTAAGCTGAAAGGGAATACTTATCAATTGTAAAGTCGTAGCCATATGTCCATGAATACATTTAGCTGACTTCGGAGGTTTTCAATTTCTAAAATATTTGTTATTAATGTAGGACCCCTTCTTCGAGGGGTTCTGGTAATGGGGTCATGTTTTATCTGATCTATGCTATTTCAAAGAATAGATAGATTGATTATTGCAACACACCACAATTAAATCATTACAATAAAAGAAAAAGACAAAAGCAACTTAAATTTAGGTGGCACAATGAGAGGTTTTATCGCTTAAAGCGACCTCTTCCAGGTACCCTTAGGATGGACAAGAAGTGAAGAAAGATGAAGAGAATGGTGTTCAGACAGGAGAAAAACTACTTGAATAATATTACAATAATAGTATGACACATACAACATTATAAATTAATAAATACAAATACTCGTAAATAAGAGTAGGTTTTTATTCGACTACGACAAAACCAATTAACGAGTATTTGAGTATTAGATTTCAACTAGTGTATTATTATTATTATAGGTGGTTATGGACTTTTATTTTAGATTTTACTCAATGTCAACTCATCAAACTTCTAGAAATTATGTTACCTATTTCTTGATTTCTACGTATTTTAGTACCTAATGGTACATAACGTTTCATGTTCCTGTGAGAACTATGATATGTAATCGATTAAATATTGATACCTAACTGAACCCATAATGAATATTCTTAACCAACTAAAAAATAAAAGAAGTATGCTTTTCCGAATCCCGGCCAATGTCTTTTCTTTAAGAAAAAAATATGTGCGTTATTTACATCGCTCTTACGGTGAAGGGAAACATCGTGAGGAAACCCACAGCTTAAAGACCCAGTTGTAGGGCTAATTGCGAAAACACACAGTTAAAACATTTTAATATTATTATATATAATAACATAATATTACCTAGATAATATCTAGGTACCTACTAGCGAACCCGCTGTGTCCCGCGGGTCAACCGCGTAAGTCCCTGTAAATGTAAAGTTTTAAAGGTCTAGCGAGCCATAAAACGTATTAAATTATATTTTGTTGATTTAATACGATAAACTAATGTACACTATTACATCAAATGTTTCTTAAGTTCATTGTTAATAAAGATATTTTAAAAACAAAAACAAACACAAAACTAATGTAAATGTTATTCTTGTCTGGCTGCGTTGCTTACATTTTTCCTACAGGCGTTATCTAACACGAATTCCTTTCAATTGTCAAATTTGAACCCTCAAATTACCGAATTGTTATTAAATTTTAACCATCGTTAAAATATAATAAAGAATGAAGTAAGTAATTGATTACACATCTTAATTTAACATTTTCTTATAAATTATAGTGTGTTTCTATAAACTTTTGATTAGGCGTTTATTAATTGCCAAAATTCACTTTTCTTTCCTACAAATTGTACGAATTGTAAGAAAATATATTCTTATTATCAAGAAAATTGTATTTTATTCAATAATAACTGCGCCAAGCTGTTTCTCTCGCGTAAGTCTCGATCCAAAATTTAAAAAAATATCAAAATCGATTTATGATTTTTCTTTCACTTAACAAATACAACAAAATAAGAATTAGCGAAAACGGTCCAACCGTTCACGAAACCAAAATAGGGATTCATTTTTATACCTTTATATTGAAAATGAACAGAAACAAACCTTACACGTTTTGTAGGTACCTACCGAAAAGAAACACATCTTAATCATTATAAAAATAAAACTAAAGAATAAAATAAGTAGCCAATGTGTTATTCCAGGTCTCCCAGCTACCCATATTCTAAATGTCATCTCAATCAGTTCTGTAGTTTTTACATGAAAGAGTAACAAACAGGCATACTTACTAACTTTTGCTTTTATAATATTACATAATAATTTGTTCCATTGAAGCTGTTTCGAACCCAAGAATTCGGAATGAAAGTCGAGATATCTACCACTAAACTAAGTGAGTCCGCTGTGTTAAACAAAGATTATCATTTTTACCTGCTTTAATAGAGCTAACATCAAACCTTTTTGGTAGATATTCAAACAAACTTTACCTCTGTATCTATGATATTTATAAAAGTCGTATTTCGCTGACATCTATGTTTTGTATTGTGGTTCTTTAAACAAAGATTATCATTTTTACCTGCTTTAATAGAGCTAACATCAAACCTTTTTGGTAGATATTCAAACAAACTTTACCTCTGTATCTATGATATTTATAAAAGTCGTATTTCGCTGACATCTATGTTTTGTATTGTGGTTCTTTCAATGAGAAATCATTTTTAAAAGCTTTACAATAACGTTCATTATTGCATTTAAGTTCATTTCTTTGTATTCACCGACAGCAAATATAAAGTCGATCGATATTTAACGTTTAACGTAATTAATTGTTATTGACTTCATTACTTAACGGCTATCGGCCGATTAAAAATTTATAATTTGTTTTTTCAATTTTTGAACAATACTGCTGACTATTTATTTTTCAAACATATAAATACACTTGAAAACGCTAAAAGTATCATAAAATTCTGAAAGCAGTAGTCGAAGTGACGTCGAAGAAGTGCAAGAAGTACCTACCTACTTATCAGCAAGAAGTACCTCTGACTTGCCCAGCAAGAAACACAGAGCAGCTCCTAAGCCACTAACTTCAAGAAAAAATTTTTGAAGTTAAAAAATAAAAATGTAAGTGAGTAGCTACTTTTTACAAAAAAGAGTATGTTTTAATAGTATGTATAATGTCATTTTACGTTATTTTTTTTTTTTTTTTTTTTTTTTTCGTTCTAGGTCTGATTATGAATATGAACAAGACAGCAGTGCCGAAACCGACGTGCCCGACTCCTGGAAACCAGTGCCGGAAAGAAAGAAGCATGCTTCCACCGCTGCGACCGTTTTGAAAAAGGCGACGAAGAGGAAAGCCAATAAAGAAACGCCTGAAACCGTTTGTTCGAAGTAAGTTTCTACGATTTTTTTACTAAGAGGTTAGTCATTCAGTCAGGTTAGTTTAAAACATTGAAACTGAACCTATCATGACGTATTTGAGGACTCATTGTTGTTGTTCAAGTGAAAACGTCTCGATGTATCCTTGAACTGCTCAACTTCCAAAAGAGCCGTTATACAGCCGATGGTAATAAGCCAGTCGTCGTCATCTTTGTGATGTTCACTTTTAGTAAACTAATTATTTTTACTTTGTTCACAGAAAACCGAACATATTTTCCATCATCGACGCAGAGGCAGCCGTCATTAGCGGCAGATCAAAATCCAGCGACGGCGTCAAACCACTAGTATCAGCATTTGCGACCAGAGTAGCGAACGGGCAAAGCTATCGATCAACCGTCACGAGTGGTGACTATTATCTCGAGCTCAGGCTTTATAACAAGGCCGACATCGCTAACGACAAACCCGAAACTCGGTACAAAAAAGCCTTAACGTCTTTAAAATTGATTTTGAGCGACAAAGACCCAGCTTGGGTCCCGCTACAGAAGCTCTTAATCACATCTTTTGATGTATTTAAAGAAACCGAAGCTAAATTTTTTAAAGACACTAGTAGGTAGGTACTTCTTGCACTTCTTCGACTACTGCTTTAAGATACTTTTAGCGTTTTCAAGTGTATTTAGTCACTAAGATATTATAGAAATAAATAAATATTTTACGTACTTGGTTATTCACTTTATAATAATGCCTTTCTGTAAGACGTGCGAGTTATTAATAAATAATCACTCATGGGTAGGTCACTTACGCAGTAGGTTACACAAACAGAAAGTTTCGAGTCATTTATTTAGCGATGGAATTGAAATCATAGAATCCGCATTTAAATGTAGAATTATTTCTTATAGAATTTTGGCTCAGGACAAGAATCGATCTAGTATTGAATTATTTTTGAAATCGATTCGCGGTCAATTACAACGTCTTTTAAATGATAGCCTAAAGTTACATATTTGTATAAAAGTTAACTTTGAACTTTACGCAGGTTTTCTAATGTTCAAGAATGATGAACAAGATATTAAATCATTTTGTACGAAAAATACACCTATTTACGGTAATTATGACTTCGATATGTTATTTTCTTCGCTTGTTCAAACTTTGAAAAACCAAGTGGAAGAATTTGAAGATCGTGACAGTGGGTGGGCGTTTCTAAACTGTATGCACATAGAAATTAACGTAAACAAATTCGAGCCATTGCGCGGTTCAACGTACATTGAATTACCTAATCAAATAAAAAGCAAAAAGGCTTGTATAAACGTTCGTAACACTGATAAGCATTGTTTCTTATGGAGCGTCCTAGCCTTTTTGTACCCAGCTAAAAATCATGTTGATAGAGTTTCATCGTATCCAAATTTTCGTGATGTACTTAACTTACAAAAAATGACATTTCCAGCAACTTTTTCTGATATATCTATATTTGAAAATAACAATCCTGGTTTAGGTTTCATAATTTACGGATTGAGTAAAAAGAACACTGTTATTGGTCCTCTGTATAAATCGGAAAACACTGTTAATCGGCGAATTATTCATTTACTTTATTTAGAAAATGGTACAAAATCGCATTATTGTTTAATCAAAAACTTGTCGCGTTTATTACGAAATCAAATTACTACAAATCATAAAAAACTATTTCTATGTGATACTTGTTTAGTGTTTTTTAAAAGTGCTGATCTAGTAGATAGTCATACTTGTAATGGGATTGTCACCGTCTTACCTGAAAAGGGTTCAGTAATAAAGTTTAAAAATTATGATCGGAAGCAAAACGTTCCGTTCGTAATTTACGCTGACTTTGAAAGTATGCTTGAAGCGAGTTGTAATGAAGAAATTAGAGGTCTACATACTTCTACAACTCAACGACATGTACCCATTGCATTCGCTTATTATATTGTTTGTTCACAAAACTCATCGTACAATAAATTTGTAACATATCGAGGGATTGATTGTGTAGATAAATTCATATCATACATTTATAATGACGTTCGTGAAATTCGAGATATATTGTATCGAAATGTGTCTATAATTTTTACTGGACTTGATGAACATAATTTTAAAACTGCATCTAAGTGCCACATTTGTGACAAGTTTTTATATGGTGACAAAGTTAAAGATCATTGTCACATAACTGGGAAATTTCGAGGGGCAGCTCATAATTATTGCAATCTACAATACAAAATTCCAAAGTTTATACCAATTTTTTTTCATAATTTGTCTGGTTACGACTGTCATTTATTTATTACAAAATTAGGTGAAGCTCCAGGGTCTATAAAAATTATACCAAAAACTAAAGAGAATTACGTTTCATTCACAAAGTGTATACCTTTTTCTGATGGAAAATTAATATTGTTGCGATTTGTTGATTCTTTCAAATTTTTAAATACTAGTTTAGATAAATTAACAAAAACTATGAAAACCGAACAATTCGTACATTTAAGAAAACATTTTTCAAACGACACACGGTTTCATCTTCTTACTCGAAAAGGAGTCTATCCTTACGATTATATGAATAATTTACAGCGTTACAATGAAACATCACTCCCAAATAAAAAAGATTTTTATAGTTCTCTTACGAATGAGCATATATCTAAAAAAGATTATGCTCACGCGCAATTAATTTGGAGACAATTTAGATTAAATAATATGGGTCAATATACAGACTTATATTTGAAAACTGACGTTTTATTGTTAACTGATGTCTTTGAACAGTTCCGTGTAACTTGTAAAAGTTATTATCAATTGGACCCAGCGTTTTATATTACAGCCCCGAGTTTATCTTTTGATGCAATGCTGTACAAAACACAAGTCGAGTTAGAATTGATAAATGATGAAGCTATTTACAATATGATACAATCAGGAATAAGAGGTGGTATTTGTTTGGTATCGCATAGATATGCCAAAGCCAATAATAAATATATGTTGGATTTTGATCATTCGATTCCAGAATCTCACCTCATATACATAGATTGTAATAACCTATATGGATACAGTATGAGTTTAACTTTACCGTTATCTGAATTTAAATTTCTATCTAAAGAAGAAATCACTAGTTTAGACGTAAATAGTGTACCAGATAATGCTGAATATGGTTTTATTCTTGAGGTTGACTTAAGCTATCCTAAATCATTGCATTTAACCCACTCAGATTATCCCCTGGCTTCACAACGTTTTATTGCTCCTGGTTCTAAGTCTGTTAAATTGATTCCAAATCTATACGATAAATTCCATTACGTTATTCATTATGTTTATTTAAAAACATGCTTGAAACATGGTTTAATATTGAAAAAAGTTCATAGAGTCATTAAATTCCGTCAAAATGATTATTTAAAACAGTATATTGAATTAAATACATGTTTGAGACAACAAGCTAAATCAACGTTTGAACAAGATTTTTTCAAATTACTTAATAACAGTATATTTGGTAAAACATTGGAAAACAACGCAAAGAAAGTTGATGTTAAATTAGTTAACCAATGGCAAGATAATCATAATTTTACTAAAAAGAAAAATAGTGCAGGTAAACTAATATCGTCCCCTTATTATCATAGCAGCATCATTTTTAGTGAAAACTTAGCAGCTATCCAACTGAAACCAACACAAATAGCATTAGATAAACCTATTTATATTGGTTTTTCGGTACTTGAATTGTCTAAAACTCACATGTATGATTTTCATTATTCAGTAATGAAACCACATTATGGTGATCGATTGCAAATGTGTTATACCGATACAGATAGTTTTATCTATCATATTAAAACAAAAGATTTCTATAAAGATTTAAAAGAACATTTTATTAATTATTTTGACACTAGTAATTTTTCAATAGACAACGAGTATGGTTTACCTTTGATCAATAAAAAAGTACCAGGGTTATTTAAGGATGAAATGGCCGGTAAAATTATATTAGAATTCATCGGATTACGTTCAAAACTTTATTGTTTAAAAACTATTGAAACTGAAATAAAAAAAGCTAAAGGTGTAAAATCATGTGTCGTTCGCGATTTAGAGGTGTCTGACTATAGAACAACTTTATTTTCTCAATCAATTTTAAGAAAAAAGAATAAATTGTTTAAATCGATAAAACATCAAGTTTTCACTCATTGCGTAAATAAAGTCGCTTTATCCAGTAAAGATGATAAACGTCTAATATCATCAGATAAGATATCTACAAAAGCACTGGGTCATGTTGCTTTCCTAGGAGTATAAAAATATTTTGTTACTTATTACTTAATTTTACATAATTATAACTCCAGTAATAATCTGTAGGTAAGTAGCATACAATCTGAACCCTTTTCAAACTAATATCGTAGCGCTCACAGTACTTTTAAATCGTAAATTAAGAATACTATTTTGTTACAATAAAAATACATGATAGACCTATACACCATATATTTTTGTTGCTTATTACTTATGTACCTATGGTAAACTAAACGGGATGTTATAGCTATAAGTTATAGTTTAAGTTTATCAATAAATATGTTATTATGTCATAATAATGATGCGTTTTATTTATCTCTTTAGAAATGAAATAATTACTTAGGTACCTACCAACTAATATTATAAACAAAGCAGTTTGATGATACCGACTAACATGTCGCAACACGTTTCTATTTGTTTGCTTTAAAAGAATGAAACTTGAGAACAAACACCTGCGCTGTTTCTTAGTAAAAATATCAATTACTATTGCATCAATGCATGATTTTGTCGAGTAAACAAAAACCTCATTAAATGTTGATGGATTATTACATCATTCTTTACTTGTACGTTACAGAGACAATACCTTTCGAGCTAACTAAATAAATAAATATTGCACGTTGGTAAGTTATTTTTTTACTTTTTTTTTCTATTTTCATTTGAATACTACTTACTTATGCTAAGCTTATGTGTTATTTTGATTGTTTCAGATAATGTCGAACATGGACCTAAAAAATGATGTGGAACAAGCTGATAGACTCTTCGGAATCAACACTCAAGATCTTTACTTTCAATGCGCACAAAATTTTCCTGATAATGATTATGAGGACAACTTGCCTGTAAGCAATTTAAAGAAAACTCCGAAGCCCCTAAAACAGAAATTAAAGAAGACGACTAAGAATTCCAGTAGCATCCAACGAAGATCTTCATTTGTATTGAACCGCGAGCCTTGCAAAGGGAGGCGGTTAATTCAGATCAGTATAACTGACATTAGTGGTGAAAACAGTGAAAATGACAGTGAAGTAATTGTATCGGCTCAATATGTGGTGAAAGATTGTATAGACAATATATTAGACCAAACGGAGAGAGTGATAAAAAGTATATCAGAAACAATAATCGATAATTAATTTGTATATTTTAGTTAATAAGTATTGTTTAAATGAATAAAGATAATCCGTTATAAGTTTAGTTTTTAGTCAATTATATTTTTAATGTATTAGTCATAGATTATCTTGAAATAAATCCTTGCTTATCTGATTTGTTCAAATAATGTATTTTATTTATGAATTAGGTACCTTATTTGTTTAGACGAAATGATAATACAAAAGTAATAAATTGATAAAAATATATTTCAGTAAAAATATCAAGTACAAGAAACAGAGTTAAAATATTTACATAAATTAAATTCATTCTTGCTTCCTTCACACCATTTCTTGATACAAATAACATTTTTAAGAGCACAAATTTTATTATGATCAATACAATTCAAACTTACATTAGAAACCTCATAATCGTTATATAATTTTAAAAAATTAGGACAGCCTTGGTTTTCTCCTATATCTATTACTTCGCAGTTCTCACATAAATCTTTAATCCACTTGATTTTCTCAGTGCCTTTAGTTAAAACATTTTGAAAATTCAAATATGGTTTAACAATACGCTTAAATTCACTGTAGTCAATAAAACCTTCACTCCAATAAATTCCTCGATTAGCTTCTATCCATCGCACGTGTTTTTTTTCTTCCACCGTTAAGTGTTTAAAATGGAAAGGGGGTTTCACAAGAAAAGTTTGCGTATATTCGTTCCGTATAACCGCAAATTCTTTTATGATAAATTTATTTTCTTTATCCTTAAATCCTTGTACGTCTACAATTACAAAATCACTGGGATTCATATTTATGATATTTTTTTCACTATGTTACTCAACGGTCTATACTCAATGATGGAATCGTTTAAAATGAGACAATATGCAGCGGTGTGATCAGGTATCTCTGAATTGCTTTCAAGTTCTATACGTACACTGACTACTGGACCGGACTTTAGATTTTCACATTGTCTAGAGCAATCGATTACAAACAGTGGTGTTTTTTCATTAAATTCATTTGGACTGAGCAGTGGTTCACTTCTACGTCCGTAATAAGATTCTTGGAATTTGACATATTGTTCATATAATAACGCAAATTTCTGATCTTTAAAACTTATATTCAAATTTTCATATGGATAATATACAGAATTAAGATACACTTTGACATCTCTCAAATTACAATGATCGAATCGTGATATATCTTTATCCGGCAAGTTCTTTCTATTCGTTTGTAACCCTAATACTACATATCTTGGTTTTTCAATCTGCGATGATGTTTTAATTGACCAAGTATGCTTAGTTGTTTTTGGTACTAACGGATACTCATATAAATCCCAATTCCTAAAAGCTAAATGGAGAGGACGATCCTTTTCTAATAGTTTTAATAAATGTACTTTTTCTTTGTCAGACACTTTGATGTGCGGGACGCGCCAAACTAATTTGTGAATTGTTATATCTTCGAGAGATTCACCAGTTGGAATTTTTAAAGAGTTTAAATCTGTATTGCTGCGTAATAATATTAGTTCATGTTTGCAGTTCAAAATAATTTTTTTATAATCTTCAGCAAAGCCTAAAACGTTTCTCAGGGGTATTGAACAAGAAAAGTGTCCTCCGTGGGTTTTCTTTGTTCCATTTACATCCCAACCCCAAGCTTTAGCCATTTTAGCCTCACTTTCATTAAAAGATAGCAAATTTTTTATTGTTGTTGTCATTCCAGCATTTTTTATTCTATCAATTTCTACTCCATTAAGTTCATAACGAACATCTTGGAACAGAAAAAGAACTGGATTATTCGTGAACTCTATAGCATCAACTTTTTCTTTTGCAGCACCTTTCACAATGTTTACCGTTCCTTCTATATAGAGGGTACTTGCTGATGGTAATATGTATAAATCTTGTTGGTTGATAGGGATTCGAATTTCATCATTCCTGTTGAAACTTGTTATGTAAGGCTTATACGAATGATATTCTATACCATCTATGGTATTATCGTATGCCGGTGAACTCGTGATATCTAAGATGTTCATTTTAGTAGTCCGATAAATTTTAAGAATTGTTTATTTTCTTTGGTAATTTTAATTTTTTTCTTAGTTGTTCCTTTCCGGATTGATCGATGAGTACTGATAGGTTTTATAACATTATTACCGTATTTATTGAAGTCTATCATTTTTTCCTGATATGCATGTACAATTGAACTTCTTCACCTCGTAGATTTATCAAATTATTATTTATGTCTAACAATCTGATATTTATAGAACTTATGTTATTTTGATTGATTGGAAAATAAATTATATTTTTTGGCACTTCTATTATTCGATACCCTGGTGGAACGTTTGGGGCAAATTCATAAATGATGTGACTTGATTTTCCATTAATATATGATCCGCTCACTATATCACATTCGATTCTTACCACTGTTGTCGATAAAATGTTAACTGGAAGTTGCGACTCGTGTATTATATTGGCTTTAAGAGTTTGTTTGTCAAACCCTAATAATTTTCCGAGAGAATCATTTTTGTCGAATTGTATGTTTTTAGAACAAAAAAGGAAAGTTTTTAACGTGTTGTTGTTACAAAACAAATTTATGTTTGTTCCATTTTTTACGTTTGATTTTAAATAGTCAGATATATCTTGGAGTTCGTAAGCACCTTCTGGTATTTCTAAGACTTCATTGTTGTCGTAATAAAATTTATTATTTCGTTTATCAATGTTAGGGATCGAATTGAATGTAGACAAATACAACAGGGCACACTCGTATTCACCTTCAAATTGCAATGGTGGATAAAAAGTGGACGATAAAATCGAGGTATTACCAGTTATAGACAACGTGAAAGACATTTTACAAATGAAGGTAATTAAAACAACTTTATAAATTTATAGTCAATATTATAATTTATTAAAAAATAACCTAAATTAATCATCTAAGTTAATGAACCACACACTTAATATATTAATAATAATAATTAATTCATTTATTGAATCCACTAACGATCATACAATTTTTTAGTAAGTTCTTGTTTGCTCGATTTATAATCGCATAGTTTTCACCTAGCTCTTCCTTCCAAAACGTTTCTAGAAACTTTAAACATAAGTGTCCACAATTGGATGTGTTAAAGTCTTGATATCTAGAATAATTATATTTGATGCGATATCTTAAATACTCAGCCAACTCTAACGGAGGCTTTAAATCGCCAAAGCTATCAAAATATTCACAATTTTTGAATAGTTTTACATAGGCTACCCAATGAGTTCCATCATTTTCTGAACTATCTAAATTGACAATCCCACACTCAATATCCTTGGATTTTGATGGTAGTTTATTTCTCATGAAAACACCCCTAAAGTATGGAATATGTTGATTAGCATAATCTAATATGTCTAAATCAGAAAGTGCGCGTCTGGGTAACCTTTTAATTAGTTTTTTGATTTATTTACAAAAAGACCATTTCCTGTCTTGTAGGGTTTTATATACAAGCCTTTTCCTAGAGCAATTGATTCTATCATTTTATTATGACGTTGAGCTTCTGCAAAGTTCTTTTTCGCTGATTTATGATCGTTTACAGCCTTTGTTATTCCTGCTGCACCTCCTGCCAGTGCGCCCAGTGCGGATAGTCCAGCGAATATTGGAATGAGTGGTAAAATACCACCTGTTTTCGGCAACGGTATAACACGAGGCACATGAACTTTTTTCTTATTTTTAATGTGCTTTTTAGCTGCAGAATAAGCTTCTTTTATTGCTGCAGCATCATTTTTTGGTTTTGACTTTTTCAGTTTTTTATGTATTTTTGATACCATCGACTTGAATGATCTCCCACCTGCACCATACTTGACCTTAGTTTTCATCGCCTTGTTCACAAGCCACGAAGCCAGTTTTTCACCTGTTCCAGCGTTTTTTGATTTCATTCTCTGTTTTGCCATATTTATGAGATCTAAATCAGCTTTGTGTCGATCTTCCAAACTGTTTGAATTATTATAAGCAATATCGTGTCTCATACAAGCGTTATCAAGCTCATTAACTCCTTTATCTCCTCTCAGTAATCGTTTCTTTAATCGTGTACCGGGTCCACAATAATTATATCCGGGTAAATGCAATTCAAATGGTAAGTTATTTATAATACTATTCACAAGACCTCCACCGCGCATAGCTGAATTATAAATGAAGTCATTTCTATTGTTATTCTCAATTTTATATTTTTATAAATCTAATAATACAGGATTATAAGATCGCTTGTTTATCAATCCAACTGTTTTCACTTTTTGAAAGACCCAACCACTTGACAAAGAGTTTATTACCCTTTTTTCTTAAAACTTTTTCAATAAGGTATACGTTTGGACAGTTAGTTTTTAGAAGTTCTTGTTCATAAAAACGTCCTAATATTGGTTGGTGGTACATATCTTCTATAGAATACGTAACTGGTACAGAAAGATAAACATTTTTAACTAAAAACAATTCTGTAGACCAGTTAGGAGTATATCCTTTTTCGAAGCTGCTTTTATATCTACTTATACGAACATGATCACCGACTTTTAGTTTGTTGGATTTTGCATGCTTTATATTAGAGTTCTGGAATTTTATAATATTTTTCATTACTGCATTTTGGTTTGAATGGTTGACATCTTTAGGTTTATAATTTATTGTTCGATGTATTGTGTCGTTATATGTTGATATGACACTTGTCAACAACTCTCCAATCCATTTATAGTGACCATTGAAACTAAAAAGTTTAAACAGCTTGTTTTTCAATGTCCTTATTAGTCTTTCAACTATAGAAGCCTTTTTAACAGAATATGTAGAGTAATGATTAATGTTATACTTTGTTGTTACTTTTTTAAATTCATCGTTGTAAAATTCAGTGCCCATATCAGTTTGTAAATTAATGGGTTTTCGGTGATTTTTATCTAATACACTTTGAAACGCATTTGCGATTTCTTTTTTTGTTTTAGTTTTAACGGGGATAGCCCAAGAAAACTTAGAAAAACAATCGATTATCACCAAAATATATCTATGGTCACGGTTATATCTTTTTAAACTTTGAAAATCAATGAGATCTGCTTGCCATAGGTCATCAATGCCCTTTAATAATACTGATCGTCGATTAAAATTCTTGCGAACAGCTTTATGAATTTCATTCACAATTTGAAGTTTACTCATTTTTTAGCTCTTATTAAATCAGCTTTTGTACAATAATCTACAATAATATTATCAACATATTCTTTTAAAACTGTTCTCAAATTATTAACTATTGTTGCGATCTCTTCCTTCTTTATATACAATTCATTTTGTCTATCTACGTACTCCTTGTTGACAGCATCAGAATTTTTCAATGGAATCGTAATACCGGTTAGTCTTGTATTATGTAAATCAAACTCTCCGCTTTCGGTTTTCATTAGGATTTTATCAAAGTTTTCTATGAAATCTGGTAAACGCAAGCGTTTATGAATGTGATGTCCAAACTTATCCATTATAGTGAACTGATAGGTGTTATCGATAAAGTTGAAATGAAATAATTTAAAAAAATCATGCTATATATTAAGGTATAATCCCGCTTTCACGCAATTCTTCTATAATAGAAATGATTTCATTCTCCAACCCAGTGTTACCAGCATCTTTTGAAGCAATCAAAAGCTTTAATCTTTCAACTAATTCATTAGGATCATCCCAGTATACGTAGTCAACATTTTTCTTCCATGTTTTCATAAGTGGTAAACCTTCTCCTTGATGTGTTATGTCCGGTTGGCTACTATCAGTGCTTACTGAAACTTTACGTAATTTGAATAGTGGTTTTATAATACTCAAGTATTTTCGGCCTTTATTACTCTTGATCGGTTGATTTGGACTAAAATTTCTTCTATGAGCATTTGTTTCTTGCAACATTAACTTATAATGACTCAAATCTTCATTATTTATTACATCTAAGTTAGGGACTTTTTTAAAAAGTAATTCTTTTATTCCATCCGTAAATTTATACTTCTTTGTACCAACTTGAATATAATCATCAGTCAACACAACACGCGAAGATCCCATCATGAGTTTTCCGCGATCATTTCTAATACCAAACAGAACATCATTGAAACTATCTGAAGCATCAGGAGTAAGAGACCACGAAGAAACGTCTAAAATTGCATCGGTTGCACCTGAAGACACTGTCTTAAATGATTCATCTCCTTCTACTGTATCCATTTTAATTGCATCACCATCGTAATCGTTATTATCACTATCCTGTGACTCACTAGATTCTTTTGGGCTTAATATATTGAATCCAACATTAGATTGTCTCTTTAGAGTTTTATCGCTGTCTAATGGACTTGAAGTATCAAATTTAACATCATTTTGTAAGGCTTTGGAATAATGAAATGATTTTCTTTTGTCAGGAGATTCTATTGATAAAGAATTGTCCACCATTTTATTGAGGGGTTCTGTAATTGGTTTAAAAACAGATTTTAAAATATTACTTCTGTCCGTTTCAATATTTCGCATTTTTCGAACCTTCTTTTTAACAGCTTCTGCAGCTTCAACAATTTGTTTTTTTAGATTTTTTTCCATTGCAGCAGAGTTGATTGAACCATTAACAGTATTCATGTGAAATGATAGTGTAGTTTATGTATTTAGCTATTTATAGTGATGAACTTTGTTGGTTGTAGTAGCCTCACAAAATAATAGTACGAATAATATTCTCAGCTATTTATAAGGGATAAAAAAAGACTTTTAAATACTTAACTTCTTTCTTTATTTATAAAAACAATCTAATAATTTTTTTGAATTCTTTTCTACAAATCGGACATTTAACTCCGACAGACAGAGAACACTTCGCACACGCCACAGCATGACCACAAGGTGTGAAACACGTATTTAATTCTTCTTCCATACAAATTTTACATATAATTGATGATGGTATTATGTTGACTTTTATTTCCGGTTCAATTTGACTGCACTCTTCTTCGAATTCTTCATATCCTCCATTTTGTACATTTTCCACATAGTCTTCTCCTTTCATTACCAATACATAGGGACATTGGCCAAACCAGCGTGCATGCTCTTCCCATGGTAGATCGTTGGGGCCCCAATCTTTCATTCTTCCACCGCAGTAAAAACAGACGACTCTATCACCTATTTCGGTATAAAAAAATCCTGCTTCAGTCATTTCTTTTGGTTTTTGATTTAAACCCAGCGGCCAGGTAGCAAAACTCCTTAAACGTTCCTCTTCATCAGCGAAACGGCGAAAGACGGGAATGTAAGACATAATTTTATTATTTAATATAAACAAAACGCTCACAGAACTTGTTTTCTAAGCCACGACTCAACAAGAAATGATTTACATAAGTCCACTAATGAAATAAAACAAACGTATCAAATTTCTTTCGATAACAACCTTTGTTTTTTTCACAGTCCTTGTTTATTACAACATAACTGTAAGGTTCTTTCCATATTTGGGCACACATTGCTCTGAATTCTTGCCATGTCATATCAGTATTGACGTGTTCATCATATATGTGTCTCAAGTTTATATCATCTTGCTTGAACAATACTAATAAATTTGCATTATCTCTTATTAACTGTTTTGGTATTTTGCTATATGTCTGGTTTAAATAAAAACAGTCTATGTATTTGTGTCTACCCATTGCAAAAAAATCACGCATACTGTTTTGATTCTCGCAAGATACATCATCGAAAACAATAACTGAGTTACATTTTGCTTCTTCTGGAGTGAACACTTCTTGATTTTCATGAAACTTTGAGAAAGTAACACCAGGAACCCTTTGCAATACCTGTTCTAAGTACTTATATTTCGGTTGATAAAGAGTTTTTGAATAGACATAAACGTTACGATATTCTAAACCATTTTCGTGCAAAAGTAGTCCAATAACCAAATTCGTTTTTCCACAGTTCGATGGACCACATATTATACAGCGAACTGTATTTGGTAATAGTTTTCCATGACGAATGTTTTGTTGCTCAGACGCAAAATTGATATTTTCTAATTGTAATGATACCGGTTGTTTAACGAACTTCATGTTAACAATGCACCTAACGAAATGACTAAAGATCTATAAAAACGGTAATTAATAAAGCCTATTAATGGAACAAAAAATGCAAGGTTGAGTTTGGTTTCAATTTATAGTTCACTTTGGACCTTAAAACCCCGCGAAGCGAGAGGCCGCAGGCCTCGTGGGTTTTCTGGTCCAGAGTGAACTATAATTACCTACTTATTATATCTACTTTATAATAGTTTTCTTTTTCAATTCACAAAATGTTTAATTTCAAAATTGTGTATTTCCCAACACCCGAAAACCCAGAATTTTACCAAAGCAATAACCATAATGAAACAGTAGGTGCGCTAGTGAAACCTTCAAGTGTGGTGTACAAAGCTGAACCTCTCTGTTTGCTCAGTCGGTCAAACAATCGGCGACGCGTCACGTCGACGCGCGTAATTATTCAACACGGGTGCCCTAAGCTGGGAGAGGTGGCGAGTTTCATGTAGAGGCACTAGCATCACCTTAGCTTTGTTAAGCTTATTGCATAGCTTTTATCGCGGGCTTTGAGCGCGGCGACCGAATTAAGAAATTCCGTAACGAAAATAAAACTTAACACCTCCCACTCCAATTCCCTCGCGGTCAATTCAATACCTTCCGGTAGTCCCCGAGTGCCACACGTTTTTATTAAGGTTCCGTACCCAAAGGGCAAAACGTTTTACTATTACTCCTGTGCGTTGAAATTTTCACATGATGTACTTCTTTTGCCGCTATAAAAACAGAAAAAAATAATATTAAAGTGCCCTGTATGTATGGGAGCCCCCCATTAAATATTTGTTTTATTTTGTTTTTAGTATTTGCTTTTCACAAGATTTGTATTTTTGTGTGTGTTTGTATGTTTGTAATGAATAAACTCAAAATCTACTAGACCGATTACGATAAAATTGACTATGCAGATAGCTAAGGATCTGGGTTAACTCATTAAAACCTAGTATAAAATTACATTAAATAAAAAATGGTTAAAGATACCTAACAATTGAAAACCTATTCAACGATACCCTACTTGATATAATCAGTCTACTTTAGTTTTTTTCTTTTTTACAATAAGGCGTCTGGTAGCCGCCATCTTGAATTTTAATAACTGTCATGTCTATAGTGACACTCGCAGGGCTAAGAGGAAGCGATTGACGTACGAATCATCAAAATCGGTCGGTCCGTTTGGCCTCTGAAGCGCCACATAGGAACAAACATACAAGACCGGTATTACACTAAATGACACAAGATGATGATACTATTACGATTATACCGACACACTATTGCCATTATATCGAGACTGTGACAAATTTGGTAGACTTCAATAGTATCGTAATGGTCTCAGTGGAATTGCAATAGTAACCACGGTAACAAACCTTCTCTGTCTGTCTGTCTGTCTGTCAAGTCTGTTAAAAATCCATCCTGTCATTAGAGTTTTGACAACTATCGAGACTCCATCAGTAGCATCTCAGTGGTGTCGCAGTGGTGTGTCGATAGAATAGTTAACATAGGAAACTGACAAATGTGTCAAATACACGTCAAATATGACGATTAATATTCTATCGACACACTATTGAAACACGATTGCGGAGCGTAATACCGACCCAGTATACATAGACAGATAAACACATAACCCTTCTTTGCGTCGCGCAGTCGGGTAATAATTGTCAATTACAAATCGCTAGCCCCTCATAGATTGAACCGTGCGGTAAAGATGCGTCCGGCATCAGCTTTCACCGAACGTAACATTTCTGCGCCGGGCGAGAAGTAGGTATTTACTTAGGTATTTTACAACCATATCTACCTTCTTACTTACATACATACAAGTACCATTACTACTACAACATTATCTTCTTAATCTATAAAACTCTTTGTCCTGACTGACTAACTGATTATCTATCAACGCACAGCCTAAACCGCTGATAGTAGAGGGCTGAAATTTGGAGAGAGTGTTCTTTATCTGATGTAGGCATCCGATAAGAAAGGATTTTTGAAAATTCCCACGGGTCGGGACTTATGCGGGTAAAACCGCGGGACACAGCAAACTGTTCAGCTTTATAATATTAGTATAGAAGATTAATGCGAAAGTAAGTCTGTCTGTTACGTTTTCGCGCCTAAACCACTGAACAGATTTTAATGAATTTTGGTATAGAGATAGATGGGACCTTGAAGAAGGAAATAGGTTACTTTTGATCCCGATGTTCCCACGGGATCGAGACTTACGCGGATGAAACCGCGGGGCGCAGTGTAATATAATCCGTAATTATCTTGTTTTTCCTCATAATAAAGAGTGTGCGTGCAGATAATGAATAGTTGAGATTATAAGTAGTTTAGATGCAACGCTGTTTTATGTTCTTACATATTTCCTATGAAAATAAGCGTAGTAAATACCTTAGGATTTATGGCCTTATCGCACGGTGCCCATCTCCAAGTCATTCTACTAAGCCAGGGCTTATTCAATGACTGACTAGTCTTAACATGGCCTCAACATTGTTAGATTTTTTAACCGACCTTAACGTCTCTGAGAGGAAACCCGCGCCCTGCAGTGAGACAAATTCGCGGGCTAACAAAAAAACCGGCCAAGTGCGAGTTAGACTCGCGCACGAAGGGTTACGTACTACTATCATAATTGGGTACCTACGGAAACATAAAATTAACACGAGACCTGGCGGTATCGTTGCGTTTTATGTCAAAAATTCGTGTTTTATTGCATGGGATTTCAATATTTTATTTGTTTTAAGCTTAATAAATAAATAAATAAATTCTGTGAACAACACACAGCGCCATCTAGCCCCGTGGTAAGCGACTAAGCTTGTGTTACGGTGACTAGACAACGGATATAATACTTTATTTATTTTTCTTTTGTAAATACATACATATTTTACATAGAGGGACACCCAGACCAGACACAAATATTAATTTTTTAAGCATAAATACTTGCACCCGGCGGGAATCGAACCCGAATAAGAATATTTTAATATAAGAATATTAAAATGAAATACGCGGATAAAACTACAGAGCACAACGAGTCCCACATAAAAGGAAGATTCGTCGACCTTACGTGCTTCGATTAGGTAGTGAGAAGGCACGGCGCGACCTCGGCGCGTGCGCGCGTTGCCCTGGCCCTTGCGACATCTGACGACACGCACAAGGTTGAAGAATTGTAGAATTGAGACCTCAGCTTTTGACAGATTAAGACAACGTTTTATGTGTTCTGGATTTATATTTATTACTAGCTGACCCGGCAAACGTTGTTTTGCCTTATAAATTACTAGCAGATTCCCGCGGTTTCACCCGCGTAAGTCCCGATCCCGTGGGGATATCGGGATCAAAAGTAGCCTATGTTACTCAAGGTGAATGTAGCTTTCTAATGGTGAAAGATTTTTTGAAATCGGTCCAGTAGTTTCGGAGATTACCCCCAACATGTTACCAACGTTACCTTTTTATAATATTAGTACCTATAGATAGATAGTAGCCGATTCTCAGACCTACTGAATACGCATATAAAATTTGGTAAAAATCGGTCGCGCCGTTTCGGAGGAATATGTAACTAACATTGTGACATGGAAATTTTATATTTAAGACTTAGATTTTTGCGTAAGTCGCGATCTCGTAGGAATATCGGGATCAAAAGTAGCCTATGTTACTCCTCGATACAAACAAATATTACAATCAAACTTTCGGATTTATAATACTAAAGTTTCGAATTAGATACCTTATCAAAAATGTGCGAGTCGGACACAAGTCCGACACAAGACTTAATTGTAATTTTTAATTGTCCGTAATTGTACCGATCCCTTCGTACACAAGTACGAAGGGATCGGTACAATTATTACAATTGGGTACGGAACCCTTAAATCAAACCTGACCCTGGCGAAATCCGTGAATGCAACGAGGACGCACTGTTGCATTTATCTTTACCACTGACGCCAGTTTATCAATAGAAGAACTTTTAAAAATTACTTTGCAACACAAATACATCATCTGTGAAAATTTCAACTGTCTAGCTATCACGGTTCATGAGAATACAGGCTGGTGACAGACAGACAGACGATCAGTGGCGTCTTAGTAGGGTCCCGTTTTTGCCCTTCCGGTACGGAACCCTAAAAATTACACTATAATAAAAAAGTTCGTTCTCAACGAAGCACCCTATACCAGTACAAAATTTCCAGATGTTCAATTGTTTATGATTCATCTTATTAATTAACATTAGTTACTCATTCGTTAGTTATTTATTATTTACGATGAGTGCATAATGTTGTGAATTATTTATATTTATTGCATTAAGAGATTGCAAACGATAGTAGGTATAAGGTAATAATTAACTAGGTAGGTAATTCATGGAATATACCTTTGATGAGACAAACGACTTTGAGATATTATGTTTAACTAGCTGACCCGGCAAACGTTGTTTTGCCTTATAAATTATAGATAGTAGCCGATTCTCAGACCTACTGAATACGCATATAAAATTTGGTAAAAATCGGTCGCGCCGTTTCGGAGGAGTACGGTAACTAACATTGTGACATGGAAATTTTATATATTAGAGATATACTTACTATACGGAAGGAAGGAAAAGGTAGGTAAATAAAGAGCTGTCACTTTTAAATAAATGTATGGGATTTTTGTTTACCCATACATTTATTTTTTGGTAATGTCTCAAACATATTTTATGTTTCAATAAGAGGACCTACTCTTTTCTCCATACAAACGTAGTCGACTGTTTCCTCCCTGGATAATGACATTAGAGCAAATATGTGTATGTCATAAAACCTATATCTGTCATGACTATGCCCCTACGTTTTGAGTTTTTGCGGAGGAAACAGTCGACTACGTTTGTATGGAGAAAGAGTAGGTAGACTTTCCTCTAAACGTGAAATAAATATAGGCAATAGCCCTTTCCTTGCAGTCGGATAAAAAGCCGCTGCAGCGCTGACAATAATATCTGACGTCAAAATGAAAGAAGCATCGCAGCGGGCGCTAAGATAAACTCGATGATTGACTATTATATTTTACAAGGAGAAATACATCATCAAAAATCCTCCCATGACAGGATTCGAACCTGTGCCCCTCGCTTCGATGATTGATGCTTAAAATCTCGAAAGCTACACTAGAGACATTTCGAATTGATAAATTCCTCCTTTTTGAAAGTCGGTCAACCCCACTCGATTCAAGGACCGGTCCCATCAAAAACGATCAAGTACACATTGTCATAATGACAGTAATATCGTATATTTTCTCTCGTATTAGTTAAATGGTCACAGTCTGTTTACTCGTCTAATAATGTCTACTCTAATGCATTCCGCCATCTTTGTTTTAGCGAGATACCTACCTACCTATTTCTCTTAAGGGGACAGTCAACTCTTTTCTCCATACAAACTTTACAAACGTAGTCGACTGTTTCCTCCCTGGATAAAGATATTAGAAAAAATATGTTTATGCCATCAGTCCTATATCAGCCGTGACCATGCCCCTACATTTTGATTTTTTTTATTTTCTATTTTTCTAAATTTAATTTTTATTCTAATTAAAAAATAAAATAAAAAAACAAAACGTAGGAGCATAGTCATTATTAGTCATGGCAGATATAGGTTTAATGGTATAAACATATTTGCTCTAATGTCTTTATCCAGGGAGGAAACAGTCGACTACATTTGTATGGAGAAAGAGAATGGAGACTGTCCTCTTAAGAAATGGCATCTGTGACGAGGAGACAATAATGCCATTGGTAAGTAGTATTGATACCTACTTATTCTATTCTGTTTTTATAGAATCTAAGATCAAATACCTGTATTAACAAAAAAGTCATATCTATTTCTTATGTTTTTATTGCTCAAGGCATTTTATTAGGAATATTTTACACCCGATCCTGTAGGAATATAAGTAGCCTATGTTACTCCTGGATACTGTAGCTTTCTATTAGTGAAAGAATTATTTAAAACCGTCCAGTAGTTTCGTAGATTAGCCCCAATATACAGACTTATATCCAAACATGTCAATAACGTTACCTCTTTATAATACAGTGGCCGGCAGATTAGTTGAAAAAAATGGTGGATGCGCAAAATTCGATTTTTCATAGAAGTCGTATGTAAAATGTACTGCGCGAACTTTCCCCTTCCACGTCAAAATTTTTAAACTTATCTGCCGGCAACTGTATTAGTATATATATAGATAGATATGTACCGAGTGGATGCCCGTACAGAGACTTTAGACAGATACTAAATGGTCCCAGACTCCAGACTATAGAAGGAACAGCCTCCGTCCATAGTCTCGATCGGCCTAATGTCAACACCACCGTCATTAGAGGCGCGTAGTGAGTGACGCAAAGCAGACGGAATTATAAGCTCCTCTTTATTTGAAGTCGGTTAAAAAGAAGAAAAACATTATACTAAATGCTCACATGCTTAAAATACACACTTACACTTTACCTAAAACAGTCCACACCATTTTTTTAGCATACAAGCACGAATTTCTTTATATTATGTGTGCTGTAAGTGTGGTCTGTTTTAGGTAAAATGTCAGTGTAAGTGTCGTCGTGTAGTTTGAGCATCAGACTGTAAAGTTAAGGTGCGAGTTGGCAACGGGCGACATGAGGCGACGACATGTCGCGGTTTCTATGTATTTCTATGAAACTCCCTACGCTCGCTCGACGACGCGTCGCTAGCTTCGTGTCGCTGACTACGGAGGGAGTTTCATACATAGAAACCAGTAGTGTCGCCGTGACACGTCCGTCGTCCGCTGCCGCCTCATAGCGCCCGTTACCAACTCATACCTTTAGTTAGAGGGAACGCAGCCTCAGTCTCCAGTCTCGATCGCCCTAATGTCAACACCGTCATTAGAGGCGCGTAGTGACGCAAAGCAGACGGAATTATAAGCTTGCATCAACATTGCCACACGTCGCGTCGTCCAAGCCACACGTAACTGTTAGCTAATCACAACCTAACCTTTTATATGCGAACGTCTCTCATTGGATACACTTACAAATCAACTATCAAATTGCATGCAAGTACGCTTTATTTGCACAATCTATCGTCTTCTTTCTTTAGTTCATCATAATACTAATTTACTTTTTAACTTACACGATTTCCGTCCATTATTATTATTAGATACGGGTCTAGTCTAGATCGCGTTGTAGGTCATCTTTATTAATTACCTCGACGTTTTGGCAAACTGTCATTGAAATTAAACTAATTTTTCGGTTTTAATCGAGTGGTGTTTATAGAGTGAGATCCCATAAGTGGCAGACCTCACGAATTTCTGACGAACGAAATGTGGTCGATTGAGTAGTGTTCAGGAGCATCAGAATTTACGTAAAGTCGAGTAATTATTTTGGGAGCTTTAAAGCGACTGCAAAGCAATACGGCCAACGGAAAGTGTATGGGAGTATTGGCGACTTATTTTTAAGTACATTACCTACAATATACGTGAAAATCAGCTCGGAGAATTAACGAGCGAGAGCGAAAAAATAAATTTTTTTTTAATGTATTTTGATGACCTGATATCTCAGAATTGGCCGTCACAGCAGGGTAGCAAGTAGGCATGCGTTCTTAGTACATACTAACACTACTCAATCGACCACATTTCGTTCGTCAGAAAATACGTGAGGTCTGCCACTTCTGGGATCTCGGTCTATTATTACTTTTAGCTTTGTTTCAATGTTTAATGTTTTGAGACCTTTAACAGGTCTCTTCTTCAGGCTTCACTGTTAAGGTCTCGAAACGTTGAGCGATTAAAACCGAAAAATGTCTTTAATTTCAATACAACATCGCAAAAACTGAAGAAAAATCTAAGTATTATTGAGTTTGAGGTAACGTTACTTCAGTGGCTTGTTTCAACTGTCTTCTGATGCCATATTTACTAAGAGGACAGTCTACCTACTCTTTCTCCATACAAACGTAGTCGACTGTTTCCTCCCTGGATAAAGACATTAGACCAAATATGTTTATGTCGTAAGTCCTATATCAGTCATGAGTTCATGACTCATGACTATGCCCCTACGTTTTTTTTTTTTCATTTTCTAATTAGAATAGAAATAAAATTTAGTAAAATTAGAAATCAAAAAAATCAAAACGTGCATGGTCAATGGTCATGTTTGATATGACATAGGACTTATGGCCTAAACATATTTTTTCCAATATCTTTATCCAGGGAGGAAACAGTCAACTACGTTTGTGAAGTTTGTGTGGAGAAAAGAGTAGGTAAACCTCTTATGGTTGAGATTTAATGCCTCTATAGTAGGCCAGCAGAACTGATTTTTCTCGGACCGTTAACTATAAAATTTATTTGAAACATTGAAATGCTTATTAAAGTTGAAGATATTTACTAGGTCTTGTATGTTGTGGAAACACGATTACCTACAGAAAATTTTCTCGATAGAATTAAATCACAAACTTCCCTCTAAATTTTACAAATAAATACTAAATACCTAGTATTAGTCAAAAAAATAAAAGACATTTTTCGGTTTGAATCGCGTGGTATTTATTATGTCTTTAATTTCAATACAACATCGCGAAAACAGAAGAAAAATCTAGTATTAGTCAGTCAATATTTTACCTTACACTAAATAAACTTAATAGATGAACCTGATCTTAGTTCAATGCATGCATGCATGTTTTGTTATCTTGTAATTAATTACCAATTGTTTGATTTTACGCTTTAAAATTTTGCATAGTCGCATCTCACGTCCTTTTTTTACAAATCTGAAATTCGCTACCGCTATCCCTGTCACACTATTGAGGTTATATGGACCCTTGGTTGAGAATTAATGGCCTTAATGGTCATTTTAATGATAATTTCATTCGCTGAACTAGCACCGACCTGCCGCCGGTCAAGGCGGGGAAAGTTCACACTTCTAATTTATTGCGAACATACATCATTTTAAACGTTTTTTTTTAAATATTATTTTGACGTAATGAAGAAAACTGTTAAAACCGGCCAAGTGTGAGTCTGACTGGAGCAGAAAGGGATCCGTACCATTTTAGAAAAAATAACGTAGTTGTATTGGAGCCGCCCAAAAATATTTGTTATATTTTGTTTTAAGTATTTGTTGTTATAGCGGCAACCACGCAGGAAGGGTTCCGAACATTTTAGAAAAAAAAACACGTTTGTTATATTATATTATTCCTTAAAAATACTTGTTTTATTTTGTTTTCAGTATTTGTTGTTATAGGGGCAACAGAAGTACATCGTCTTCATCGTCTAGCTATCATGGTTCATGAGATACAGCCTGGTGACAGACAAACAGACAGATAGACGGACAGTAGAGTCTTAGTAAAAGGGTGCGTTATAGGTGCGTGTATGTAGGTAATGTATGCATACATAACCCATACCATAACTTAACTTGAGTTAATTTTGAACCTAACTTTGCGACCTGATTTTGATAGTTACGTGCCACCTCGTTAGATTCGGCATTCATAACAGCTTGAGTGTCTTAGGGTAAACTAAATAAAAATAACCAAGTCAATGCAGAAGGTTGCGGGTGCGATTCCCGCGGGGTGCAAGTATATATGTTTGTACATAAATATTGGTTTCGGGGCTTTTTTTATATGTATCATATGCATGTAAAAAGTATAATATGTAGTAGGTATATCCGTTGTGTAGTACCCATAGAACAAGCCCAGTGCTTAGTTTGGGACTAGACTGCGCTGTGTGTGTGCAACGCCGTGCAATATTTATATTTTATTTATTTTTATTTCGAGTTGGGTATAAAATTAATTGCCCTTTGGCTACGGAACCCTAAAAAGTAGTGAACTTCGACATAAAACCATCACTTCAGTTTTAATAAGTTCACCTTGTACCGATTACAAACTTCGTTTAACTAGTAAGAATTACTACACAGAACCGAAAACGAAACGTTCGGATGTGTGTCAGTGGAACCGGTTTCTCGAGACCGATAGTGAGTAGACATGGCCAATATTGCCGGTGGCTGTTGGCCAATCACAGTCCTCAGTGCTGGGTTGGGGGGACACTCGACTGCGATGGAATAAGGTTGCGATTTTGACAAAATCGATTTAGCATTTTCAGTTAGTTTAGGGGAATTTTTGGGGTCTCAGGATTTTTATGTTGCCCACATGGTAAACCTAAGGCCGGGTGCAGTTTGGACACGTTATCGTCCGAATTTAATTCGTGCGATAACGTAGGTACGAAGATTTACGAACAATCCCATGCTTCCAAATACATACTTTGAAAGCTAGGATTGCATGATTGTATAGATTGCATACGTAGATTGCATATGAATTAGTCGTGGGTATACCCTTAGATAAAAATAAAAATACGGTATACCATGGTATTTAGATGGATGAGGTTGTCCGTACATCTTCGTACGTTAACGTATCCATAGTGCGCGCGGCTGTGTAGCCCCGGCAATGGCTGTGTAGCCCCGGCATAGAATAGGGTTACCCCATCTCATCCCGTGGGTGTCGTAAAAGGCGACTAAGGTATCTGAGGGAGATTAGCAAAACTTAAATTCTCCCTGCGCGGTGGCGGATAAACTGCTTGATCCCTAAGAGGGTTGGTGTCAGGCAGGCCGGCAGTAAAAATCATTGCCAAATCTAATTGCAGAAGGTATGGTCAATTATGACTTACCGACTGCGCCGAGCTCAAATAAAAAAAAACAATTAGGGGTTTAGCGGACCCCGGGCTCCCGAGAGGGATGCAACCGGGAACATCGCTCGGATGAGAAGTGTGCACGGCCTGAAGCTACTTAGACACGGAGGTAGGTACTAGGGAATCTGTTTGTATGGACAAACCTTGCACTTTGTGGTTTCATCTACATAAGTCCCGATCCCGAGGGAGTATCGGGATCATAACTAGCTTGTGTGTACCATATCTCCAGGTATCTGCTGACTAAGTTTCATCGCAGTCTAATAGTTTTTACGTGAAGAAGTAAGAACATAGGTACTGGTTTACTTACTTACACACAAATCTTTACCTATATGTATTATCAACAAACTTTAATATGTCGTATTACTAGGTCTCCAGCTATCTACATTCCAAGTTTCATTGAAATCGGTTCAGTAGTTTTAGCGTGAAGGAGTAACAGTCACATACATGTACATTTATTTGCAAACTTTCGCGTTTATAATATTAAGTAGGATTTAAGGATCGTCGTTGGTAAGTTAAACCACACACGGTGCCAATTTTCGAGTCCGTCACAAAACCCCCCAATGTAAAGTTGTGCAAAAATTAAGTTATATAGTTCCCTCGATGCTTATTTTGCTGGCCGAGTAATGAAAATAACTAACAGCGTCGCGCGGTTTTACCCGCGTTAGTCCCGATCTCGTGGGAATATCGAATCTAAAGTAGTCTTTGTTACTCCTCGGTAATGTAGCTTCCTATTGGTGAATGAATTTTCACCAATGGAATCGGTCCTGTAGTTTCGGAGCCTATTCGTTACAAACAAACAAATAAATCTTTCCTCTTTATTGACCGAGCGAGCGTAGAGAGTGAAGCCTCTTTGGTTCAAGTCTGGCAAAATGTTCTTTCGTCTGCCAGTATGTTGGTTCTCCTCTACAGGTCGTATTTTTCAACCGATCTTTACGAAACTTGGTAGTTAAATACGTAAATCGAAATTATAGTTTTTTTTTTGTCGTGGGGGATTTTTGATCGGTGGGGTATTTCGCCCACTAGGGGGGTAAATTGATATCTAAGGCGCGTGGCACACCAACTATTAGGTAAACTGTGATTTGTGTTCACATGATGTTCGCGAGGTCTACTGTTAGTAGAACTACTGTTTTAATTAATCTATCTAACTAAATCTACACTTATATTATAAAGAGGAAATATTTGTATTTTTGTGTGTGCGTCTATCTATATGTTTGTCTATACTAATATTATAAAGAGGTAACGTTGGTAACATGTATGTGTGTATGTATGTAGGTATATTGGGGGTAATCTCCGAAACTATTGGTCCGATTCTTATGAATGAACCTCAAAAACTACTGGACTGATTTCAAAAATTCTTTCACCAATAG
>CAUEGO010000225.1:0-42325 GCA_958496205.1 Idaea biselata
GATAAAGCCATTGGGGGTAGTGCTAAACCTAACGCTAATCCTACAAACCAGTTATTTCGTGTATAATACCCTAACTTTACTTCACCAAAATATAGACGGTCTAATAAATAAAACAAATAAATTACTTATAACTCTAGAAAGCTTGAGGGATACAGGACAATGTATAGACATTTTATGCATCACTGAGCACAACATGATGGAATGCGACTTGCATCGATTAAACGTGACAAACTTTAAATTGGGATCATGTTATTCCAGGCATAACCATCATGGTGGCTCATGTATCCTTGTTTCTAATAACCACGAATATGAAAATGTTAGTGATTTAGTTATGCAGTCCACTCCTGGTATCATGGAATGCTCGGCAATAAAATTATTACAACACAGATTGTTTATTTTATGCATATATAGACCACCTCGAACCCGGGTAGCGATAATCAATTCATTCTTAGATAAACTTGACGCAATTCTAAAATCCCTTACTGACTTAAATAATTATAAAGTAATAATCTCTGGTGACTTTAATATTGACATTTTAATAAATAATAAACAAACTAGACGTTTTAAAAAAATATTATCTAATTATAATTCTAAATTTCAATTTAACGTTCCTACCAGACCAAAAAGTAAAACATGCTTGGACAACATAATACACAATATGCGAGGAGTCAAAGGAGAAATAATAGAGTTAGCGCTATCTGACCACACAGCCCAATTTGCTAAAATTCCAGTAAAAATGACATGTAGGTTAAAATACTGGTATATTTACAAACGCGACTTTTCAATAGAGAATACTAGAAAATTTTCTGACTCTATTGGAAATCTCAGTTTTAATGAAATATACGAATCAAACAACCCAGATGCTGCGTTCAATGCTTTTCATGATTATTTTACACTTTTTTATGATCTGTGCTTTCCTAAAATCAGAGTAAAAATATCGTCTACTAGAAAACCTAACTGGGTCTCGAAGGGCATTAAACTATGTAGTAAAAAACGACGTCATCTTCTATGGCGATACCGCCTATCTCCGACACCAGTGAACAAATCCCTATTTAAAAGTTATACTAGTAAATATAAAAAGATAATAAATTTAACACAAAAAGCACAAAATGATCATTTTATTAGTCAATCCAGTAACAAATCTCAAGCTACCTGGAGAATAATTAATAAATATAATAACAACCTGCCTAAAGAAAATATATTAAAAATCAAAATCAATGACGTAGATATAACTGACCCTCATGACATGACAAATGCTTTTAATGACTATTTTATAGATTCTGTTAAAACAAATAACACTGACGAACTTAGATCTAGCCAAATACGCACTAATTTACCCAATTCCATTTTTCTGACACCCACTACGTCATTTGACATATTTAGAATTATAAAGTCTCTTAAAAACACGAATAGCGTAGGTCATGACGATGTATCAACGAAAATAATAAAAACGGTAGCCCATATACTAGCACCAATATTGAGTTTCATTATAAATTTATGTTTGGAACAAGGCGTTTATCCAGAAAAACTTAAGCTTACCATTATTATACCATTATTCAAAAAAGAGGACAAGACAGCACTTAAAAACTATCGTCCAATAGCTTTAATCTCTATATTTTCAAAGATCATCGAACATGTTATTTACGGAAAACTCAACAACTTTCTTGATATAAACAATATATTTACTGATAAACAATATGGGTTTAGAAAAAAAAGATCAATAAATATGGCATTACACGATTTTTTTGAAAAGGTCGTAAGCAACGTAAATATACGAAAGCCTACTATAGCCTTATTCATGGATATGACTAAGGCATTTGATAATGTCCATCATAAAACCCTCCTTAGGAAGCTGGAAAGTTATGGCGTAAGAGGCAACGCCAATAAACTGATTGAGTCATACCTACAGAATAGAAGGCAAATAACTCATATAAATAGGATTAATGCTCAAACCGGTATTAATGTTTGTCACGCATCTAAGGAAAGAGTAGTCTGTAGTGGCGTTCCGCAAGGTAGCGTACTTGGACCTCTTTTATTTATCATATATATAAATGATCTGCCTACTATTACTAAACATTACATGACCATATTTGCTGATGATAGTACAATTTTATTCAACTATGACAATTCGAATAACATTCAAGATGACATAAATAATACAGTACACTCCTTAGTCAACTGGTTGACATTAAACAATTTGACAATAAATTTAACAAAAACATATTTAATGAACTTTAAACAAAGAAATAACTTTCCCTTAAAATTTGACATAAATCATTTGGGCAAATCGATAATAGAGGTAGATTCCACAAAGTTCCTAGGATTAACGATAGACAATAGGCTAACATGGAAACCTCACATAGATAATATAGTCAAACGTCTCAACCAATTTTCCTATGCATTGTCCATGTTAAGGAAAGTATCCAATTTAAAAACGGTATTGACAGCGTATCATGGATATGTAGCATCTACGCTTAGATATGGCATTATGTTCTGGGGTAACACCACTGACAAGCTCTTGGTATTTAAAGCCCAAAAAAAATGCATTAGATCAATGTTTGGCCTTAAACAAGATGTTTCATGTATACCATACTTTCGCGAGCATAATATTCTCACACTGCCATCTATGTACATAAGCGAGATTGCAAAATTTGTTAAGGACAACCCACAATACTTTGACGTGTATCCCTCTGGAAGTCGTCATGAAGGCAAACTACGAACTAATCGAAACTACAAAAGTCTTATTAGAAGAATGAGTGTAGATAGTATGGCGCCTCTTATTTACAATAAAATCCCGATTGAAATTCGAAGTACAAATAACCCTCGATTTAAGTCTGCACTCAATGGCTTTCTTGCTGAAAAAGCGTACCGCGATATTAGAGATTTTTTGAATGACAGATTAAAGTGATGTTATGGGGTGTTTTAGTCTCAGTATTGACATTGTCTTATATTTTAGTGGTGAATTATTAATTATAACAATTGACATTTTCTATTATACCAAATTTCAATATTTAAATTCTACTAATACTGACATCTATTTTATTTTATTATTTTCTATTTGATATTAACACATTATTAACTACTAATTCTATTTATAATTTGATTAATTGCGATGTATAATTTAATAAGAACACGTTCATATGCCGACAGGCGAAACATAGCTGTACTATATTTTAATTTATCAACACCATTTGTATAATAAACCTATGTTTATGGACAATAAATGAATATGAATATGAATATGAATATATAGTTTAGGTAGTTTGGACATTTTACTAAGTGGCTAAGCCGTCTTTGATGCGATTATCTCGGTCTAACTAGTCGCTATTCACTAGCAGCGGAAGACGTAGCGAATTATTTGAAGACGTTTATTTGCCTTTTTCAAGATGCCAGAGAAGGGTGTAGAACTATTTTAGCCACATTCTTTTGGCATAGCTTAGGTAGTTTGGACATTTTACTAAGTGGCTGAGCCAGTTTTGATGCGATTATCCCGGTCTAACTAGTCGCTATTCACTAGCAGCGGAAGACATAGCGAATTATTTGAAGACATTTATTTGCCTTTTTCAAGATGCCAGAGAAGGGTGTAGAACTATTTTAGCCACATTCTTTTGGCATAGCTTAGGTAGTTTGGACATTTTACTAAGTGGCTGAGCCAGTTTTGATGCGATTATCTCGGTCTAACTAGTTGCAATTTACCAGCAGCCAAACACATTTTAATTTTTTCAAACAAATTCTGTAGCCTTTTTCACGATATCGGGAATAGGTATAGAACTATTTTAGCCACATTCTTTTGGCATAGCTTAGGTAGTTTGGACATTTTACTAAGTGGCTAAGCCATTTTTGATGCGATTATCCTGGTTTAACTAGTCGCTATTCACTAGCAGCGGAAGACGTAGCGAATTATTTGAAGACGTATGTTCGTTTCTTTTCAAGATGCCAGAGAAGGGTGTAGAACTATTTTAGCCACATTTTTTCGGCATAGCTTAGGTAGTTTGGACATTTTACTAAGTGGCTGAGCTATTTTTGATGCGATTATCCCGGTCTAACTAGTCGCTATTCACTAGCAGCGGAAGACGTAGCGAATTATTTGAAGACATTTATTTGCCTTTTTCAAGATGCCAGAGAAGGGTGTAGAACTATTTTAGCCACATTTTTTTGGCATAGCTTAGGTAGTTTGGACATTTTACTAAGTGGCTGAGCCGTTTTTGATGCGATTATCCCGGTCTAACTAGTTGCAATTTACCAGCAGCCAAACACATTTTAATTTTTTCAAACAAATTCTGTAGCCTTTTTCACGACATCGGGAATGGGTATAGAACTATTTTAGCCACATTCTTTTGGCATAGCTTAGGTAGTTTGGACATTTTACTAAGTGGCTGAGCCGTTTTTGATGCGATTATCCTGGTCTAACTAGTCGCTATTCACTAGCAGCGGAAGACGTAGCGAATTATTTGAAGACGTATGTTCGTTTTTTTTCAAGAAGCCAGAGAAGGGTGTAGAACTATTTTAGCCACATTCTTTTGGCATAGCTTAGGTAGTTTGAACATTTTACTAAGTGGCTGAGCCATTTTTGATGCGATTATCCCGGTCTAACTAGTCGCTATTCACTAGCAGCGGAAGACGTGGTGAATTTTTTGAAGAGGTTTGTTTGTTATTTTCAAGATGCCAGAGAAGGGTGTAGAACTATTTTAGCCACATTTTTTCGGCATAGCTTAGGTAGTTTGGACATTTTACTAAGTGGCTGAGCTATTTTTGATGCGATTATCCCGGTCTAACTAGTCGCTATTCACTAGCAGCGGAAGACGTAGCGAATTATTTGAAGACATTTATTTGCCTTTTTCAAGATGCCAGAGAAGGGTGTAGAACTATTTTAGCCACATTTTTTTGGCATAGCTTAGGTAGTTTGGACATTTTACTAAGTGGCTGAGCCGTTTTTGATGCGATTATCCCGGTCTAACTAGTTGCAATTTACCAGCAGCCAAACACATTTTAATTTTTTCAAACAAATTCTGTAGCCTTTTTCACGACATCGGGAATGGGTATAGAACTATTTTAGCCACATTCTTTTGGCATAGCTTAGGTAGTTTGGACATTTTACTAAGTGGCTGAGCCGTTTTTGATGCGATTATCCTGGTCTAACTAGTCGCTATTCACTAGCAGCGGAAGACGTAGCGAATTATTTGAAGACGTATGTTCGTTTTTTTTTCAAAATGCCAGAGAAGGGTGTAGAACTATTTTAGCCACATTCTTTTGGCATAGCTTAGGTAGTTTGGACATTTTACTAAGTGGCTGAACCGTTTTTGATGCGATTATCCCGGTCTAATTAGTCGCTATTCACTAGCAGCGGAAGACGTAGCGAATTATTTGAAGACGTATGTTCGTTTCTTTTCAAGATGCCAGAGAAGGGTGTAGAACTATTTTAGCCACATTTTTTCGGCATAGCTTAGGTAGTTTGGACATTTTACTAAGTGGCTAAGCTATTTTGGATGCGATTATCCCGGTCTAACTAGTCGCTATTCACTAGCAGCGGAAGACGTAGCGAATTATTTGAAGACATTTATTTGCCTTTTTCAAGATGCCAGAGAAGGGTGTAGAACTATTTTAGCCACATTTTTTTGGCATAGCTTAGGTAGTTTGGACATTTTACTAAGTGGCTGAGCCGTTTTTGATGCGATTATCCCGGTCTAACTAGTTGCAATTTACCAGCAGCCAAACACATTTTAATTTTTTCAAACAAATTCTGTAGCCTTTTTCACGACATCGGGAATGGGTATAGAACTATTTTAGCCACATTCTTTTGGCATAGCTTAGGTAGTTTGGACATTTTACTAAGTGGCTGAGCCGTTTTTGATGCGATTATCCTGGTCTAACTAGTCGCTATTCACTAGCAGCGGAAGACGTAGCGAATTATTTGAAGACGTATGTTCGTTTTTTTTCAAGAAGCCAGAGAAGGGTGTAGAACTATTTAAGCCACATTCTTTTGGCATAGCTTAGGTAGTTTGAACATTTTACTAAGTGGCTGAGCCATTTTTGATGCGATTATCCCGGTCTAACTAGTCGCTATTCACTAGCAGCGGAAGACGTGGTGAATTTTTTGAAGAGGTTTGTTTGTTATTTTCAAGATGCCAGAGAAGGGTGTAGAACTATTTTAGCCACATTCTTTTGGCATAGTTTAGGTAGTTTGGACATTTTACTAAGTGGCCGAGCCAGTTTTGATGCGCTTATCCCGGTCTAACTAGTTGCAATTTATCAGCAGCCAAACACATTTTAATTTTTTCGAACAAATTCTGTAGCCTTTTTCACGACATCGGGAATGGGTATAGAACTATTTTAGCCACATTCTTTTGGCATAGCTTAGGTAGTTTGGACATTTTACTAAGTGGCTGAGCCATTTTTGATGCGATTATCCCGGTCTAACTAGTCGCTATTCACTAGCAGCGGAAGACATAGCGAATTATTTGAAGACATTTATTTGCCTTTTTCAAGATGCCAGAGAAGGGTGTAGAACTATTTTAGCCACATTCTTTTGGCATAGTTTAGGTAGTTTGGACATTTTACTAAGTGGCTAAGCCGTTTTTGATGCGATTATCCTGGTCTAACTAGTCGCTATTCACTAGCAGCGGAGGACGTAGCGAATTATTTGAAGACGTATGTTCGTTTTTTTTCAAAATGCCAGAGAAGGGTGTAGAACTATTTTAGCCACATTCTTTTGGCATAGCTTAGGTAGTTTGGACATTTTACTAAGTGGCTGAGCCGTTTTTGATGCGATTATCCCGGTCTAACTAGTTGCAATTTACCAGCAGCCAAACACATTTTAATTTTTTCAAACAAATTCTGTAGCCTTTTTCACGACATCGGGAATGGGTATAAAACTATTTTAGCCACATTCTTTTGGCATAGTTTAGGTAGTTTGGACATTTTACTAAGTGGCTGAGCCGTTTTTGATGCGATTATCCCGGTCTAACTAGTCGCTATTCACTAGCAGCGGAAGACGTAGCGAATTATTTGAAGACGTATGTTCGTTTTTTTTCAAGATGCCAGAGAAGGGTGTAGAACTATTTTAGCCACATTCTTTTGGCATAGCTTAGGTAGTTTGGACATTTTACTAAGTGGCTGAGCCATTTTTGATGCGATTATCCCGGTTTAACTAGTCGCTATTCACTAGCAGCGGAAGACGTAGCGAATTATTTGAAGACGTTTGTTTGTTTTTTTTCAAGATGCCAGAAAAAGGGTGTAGAACTATTTTAGCCACATTCTTTTGGCATAGTTTAGGTAGTTTGGACATTTTACTAAGTGGCTGAGCCATTTTTGATGCGATTATCCCGGTCTAACTAGTCGCTATTCACTAGCAGCGGAAGACGTAGCGAATTATTTGAAGACGTTTGTTTGTTTTTTTCAAGATGCCAGAGAAGGGTGTAGAACTATTTTAACCACATTCTTTCGCCATAGTTTAGGTAGTTTGGACATTTTACTAAGTGGCTGAGCCATTTTTGATGCGATTATCCCGGTTTAACTAGTCGCTATTCACTAGCAGCGGAAGACGTAGCGAATTACTTGAAGACATTTATTTGCTATTTTCAAGATGCCAGAGCAGGGTATAGAACTATTTTAGCCGCCTTCTTTTGGCATAGTTTAGGTAGTTTGGACATTTTACTAAGTGGCTAAGCCGTTTTTGATGTGATTATCCCGGTCTAACTAGTTGCAATTCACGAGCAGCCAAACACATTTTAATTTTTTCAAACATATTCTGTAGCCTTTTTCACGATATCTAGTCTATCATAGTACCTAGGCACTGCCTAGGTACTATGGACTGTTACCTATAAACCTAGGCCAAATTTGTTGCGATTGGAGCAGTCCGAATAGTTAGAATTTTAGTTGCAGCTCTTTAATACCTCTTTGTATCCTAGGAGTACTTGTGTGTCAGTTATTATAAGTTTTATAATTTTATGGGGATCTTTTGTCTATATGTAACCTATTGTGATATTAATATACTATTTATTTATGTATATACAAGGTGTTATTACGGTGGCTGCTAACTTCACAAAAATGACCATCTTAATTTGGTCGGGTTATAGGCTGCTAACTTTGGCTGCCAAGTTCACACCGGTGCTTATTTCTTCTCTTACAGTTAAACTTATTCAAACGTTTTTGTGCGCATTTCTTTTTATTATCATTTTTTTCAGTTTCAGTTATAAAGACGGGTTTTCAGACTGCTACAATAATCCTGAGAAAGTCGAACCTTTTTAGGTTCAGAACTTTAGACTGAGATGAAAGGTCGTTGCTTCATAGAAGTGTTTCAGTGAAGCTCTGATATTAAACTTCAAGATAGATAAATTAATTCTAGATTCTAACACACCAAAATAAAATTACAATATTTTTAAGCTATTGCATGGCTTTTATCGCGAGCTTTGAGCGCGACGACCGAATCAAGAAATTCCGTAACGAAAATAAAACCTAACACCCCCCCACCTCGCCTACCATTTAGCCTAACAAACAAAAAATAAATGCTATGCAATAGCTTTACCGCGGCAGTCCCCGAGTGCCACACGTTTTTTATAAATCAATAAATATTGTAGGTGTACGACGTTACACACAGCGTATGTTTGTATCCGTTGTCTAGTATTATTTATTTATTATTTGATAAATTAAATAAATATTACACGACGTTATACACCGCGCAATCTAGCCCCAAACTAGGCACTAATCTTATACTATGGGTACTGGAGAACGGATATAATACATATTATTACTTTTTTTTGTAAATAAAAACATATGATAGAAATATCCACAGAAAATACCCAGACCAGAAACAAATATTTATTTTTAAGCATATATATCTGGACCCGGCGGGAATCAAACCCGAAACCTTCTGCACTGCAGTCGGGTTCTCCCCCGACGCGCCACAGATGTCGTCAATATCCAGAAAGATGTTACCATAGAGAAACGTCTTGTTCTAACAATTTGACATTGAAATTCGTCAGCTGTCTTTCTCATAAGTACATCTCTTGCCTCAAATTTAAGCTAATTTACCCTAACTTTTTGTAGCCATGAAAAATCAAAGAAGCTGCATCTAAAACTATGTTTTATATGACACGTCACTGGCGTTTCCTCCTCGTTATGTAAATTAAAAACATTAACACGTAGAATTGTTCGCATTTTATATTAAAAAGATAAGATTACCCACTCGAGACACGCTTTAACCTCGAGTGTAAGATAAGGGTCAATGTAGGATACTGATTTTTAGTCGGCCGATAGTTATCAAATACAGTCATTTAGTTTCGTAGGGATAAAATAAATATATACGATTTTAAACTTACATGGTAGTTTTCACTACAAATATTATTATATAACGGGGTATTTACCATTTACCAATATCGAGCTCCGTGCGAAAACAAATCTAAACATGGAAAATACCCCGTTATTTAATAATATTTGTAGTAAAATAAATATGTCGTCTAGAATTAAACTCCGCTACATCCACTTTTCATGAAAAGAGAGGTTTTGATTTCTATGGATTTATTTTAAACTTATAACCAACTTAATAAAGTGTTTATGGATGAACACAGTTCCATCTTGAATTATTTGATGCTAAAATCGTGAATTTTATTAATCCCCTATTAATAAATATCAATCGCCGCCACATCAGCACTTGATCAATCAGATATTCTGATTCTGGATGTAGAGGAGTTTGATTCTAGACGACACAAATGTCCTGTGTCATTAAATGACAAACCTTTTCACCAAGACTCTGAACTGTCAAGATTCCTATTTATCAAGACCATTAGAAAAGAAAATTAGTTTAAAAAGTACAATAATAATCGGCAAACACAAAGTCTCTTAACCTGTTAAGGTCCTAAGTGTCAGACGAAACACCTCAGACATGAAGCAAAATCTGCATATTTTTCAAAGGAATTGCTAAACATGTTTTTGTTTGCAACAAGCACTTTAACGTGGAGTGAATATCATTACGCACTTGTTCTGAGGGTAGGGTAAGGTGTGGTGTATACTGGATTACGACCTCAAGAGGAAAGTCTTTCATGTATGTTTTGTGTTTGTGTCTTAAACCTATATCTGCCATGACCATGCCCCACGTTTTAGTTTTTTTCATTTTCTAACTAGAGTAAAAAAATAAAATTTAGTATAAAATAGAATATAAAAATATCAAAACGTAGGGTCATGGTCATGGCTGTTCGTTTGTTTGTGTGAAAATCATGCAAAAAACGACTTAATGGATTTTGCTGGAATTTAGCGAGCAGGTAGTTTATAACCTGGGAAAAACGCGGGTAAGCCCGCAGTGCAAAGCTGGTGCTTACATAATAAGAAGAAAAGGTATTGTAATTAGAAAGAAGGCTGTCAAACGGGTTCGGAAACATCTTGAGCGAAAAAGAGAGACGGACCATTTTTCTTGATCGAGAAAATGTTTCCCTTGCTCGTAGGCTAGCACTGTGTAGACGCTGTGTAATACGTTCTATAATATTTGGCCGGTGCAGCCACTAAGGAAGACGAGTAAGACCTTGTTCTATCTAGAAGAAGGAAGACGGCAGTGGAACAAGGTCATCTGAGCGTGTGGCATCTTTGACAGATATGTGCGAGAAGATGAATGATAGGTTTAAATCATTCCAGACAGTCCAAGAAAAAAAGATTGATAGCTTGTTGAAGGCTGTGGAAGCTCTAACTATTCAATGCAAAGAAGTGGTTGAGAGTAACAAGGAAATAGAGAGAATTGTTTTAGAGCATAAGGAGCAACAAGATGCGTTAAGGAAGAAAGTTCACACACTGGAACTGGAATACTTGAACTCGAATCTTAAGATTAATAGGCTGGAGGACCAACTAGAACAGATAGAAAAGAGGAAACTAAAAAAGGTTATAGAGATAAGAAATGTACCCCAAAAGGAAAATGAAGATCTTTCATTAATAGTCAAAAATGTTCTTCAGAAACTTGAAGTACTTGGCGATACGACAAGCCCCAAAGAAGTACACAGGAGAGGAAAAGACAACGCGCCAATTGTTATTGAATTTGCTACAAGTCAGGAAAAAACAAATGTTATGAATGCGGTGAAAATGTACTTTAAGCATAACAAGACAGCAAAAATAACAGCTGCTGACATTGGAGTTAATGGAGAGACTACACCTATTTACGTGTCAGAAAGACTAACTACCAGAACAAAGATAATCTTTGGAAAAGCCAAGAATCTCGTAAAAGATGGTTTGTTTAAATATTGTTGGATAAGAAATGGAGTAGTAATGGTCAGAAAATCAGATGGGCAACCAGTAATTCGATTAAAGAATGAAATGGATGTGGCTACTCTAGGAGACAGAGACAGCGAAGTTGTAGATTGACTATATGGTCTGATCTGGCATTTCGCTAAAAAAATTCTCCTCTTAGAAGCTAAGATATTTTATTTTTTCTTTTACTACCAAAATGCCAATTTAAATCTAGAACCCAAAGCTCATTCTTTAATTTTTGTACTATATTATGTCGTATTATATACTATATTATTTATACTATATTATTTATACATTCTTATTGTAAAGTTTATCATCCTAATATTTATACATATATTAATGAATTTTATAGGCTTCCTCAGTAAATCAAATTCAAATCATCAAAAAGGTAAGCATCATTTTTTTTCTGCACTATGGTACCTACATGCAATTTTTGCTCGGCAAATCCCACGGAACGGATCGTCAACCTGGATTTTAACATCTAATATTAAACTATATTATAATGGCTTGTGATGCCAATGCTATAGGCACTGACATTGATTACAATGTCAGTGCGGGTGAATCATTTCTTGTTGATGATCCTAAAGTTTGTGAGGATTTGCTGAGAAAATTTGCCGGAGATTTGAGTGTGATAGTGCAGAACATTAGAAGCATTGACTGTAATATTAATGACTTTGTAGTCCATATTCAAAGACTAAATATAACATTTGATATTCTAATACTTACCGAATGTTGGCTTCAGCATTTGAGTGTCTTACCTAATATTCCTAATTACAACAGATATTCAACGGCAAAGCACAAAAACCAAAATAGCGGTGTGGTTGTGTATATACATGATAGTTTAAATCTAAAGGTATATGAAACTAATATATTTGACGCAGATAGCCTCATCATTGAGATAAATAACAATTGTGCCATTATTGCCATTTATAGGTCACCATCAATCAATAAAATAGATAGCTTTCAGATGGGGCTGAATAACACCCTAAACAAATTAAAACACATACAAAATGTAATCATTACGGGAGACATCAATATAGACATAACGGAGCTTAATGAAGATTCAAGGTCTGCTGATTTTCTTAATCAGCTCTCTATGCGTGGCTTCTTACCTAATTACACTTTTCCAACACATGGCAAAACGTGCTTAGATCATTGTTTTATGAGAGTGGGATCTGAGTCGGTTGCTTTGGTTTATAATTTTACTATTACAGATCATTGTTCAAATATTTTTTCAATAAAATGTAATCTAAGCAATAAAATTAAAGCTAAAACGTTTTCTAAAACTAATTTCAAAAGAGCTATAGATGAACTGGGGGACATAGACTGGTCGGTTATAATGAAAATACAAGATCCTGACACAGCTACAGATAATCTGATCAATGTTCTTACAAGTATTTTAAAAAATTGTACATCTCAATCGACAATAACAAGTAAGAAGGCGACTATTAGGCCTTGGATAACCCCGGGACTTCTCAGGTGCATACGATGGAGAGACAAATTGCACAAGAAAGTAAAAAAAGATCCTAATAATTTTGTGTTGAAGGTAACTTACTCAAGATACAGGAACTATTGTAAAAATATTCTTCACAATGTGAAGTCAAAATATGAATGTAACCAGATAAATAAATATAAAAAAGACATAAAAAATACCTGGAAAACTATCCGTGAGATTTGTCATCTGGATAGGAAGAACAAGAGTTCTTGTGAGTTGTTGACAGTTAAAGGTACACCAGAAGAGTCTGTAAATCACGTAAATCACTACTTTGCGTCTGTAGGTAAAACTTTGGCTGATAGGATACTAACCAACAATAACGTAAACGAGGAACAACTTGCTGCTAAAATAAAAAGTCATTTAAATATTGTCAATTCGATTACATTATTCCCTACTGATAAATTTGAGATACATAAAATAATTCTCTCCATGAAGACTACTGCGGCCACTGGGTGGGATGGTATCTCCTCATCTTTTTTAAGGTTAGGAGTAGGCTTTCTTGCTGAACCAATATCCCATATATGTAACTTGTCACTCGCTACTGGTGTATTCCCTAAGGCACTTAAGAAATCGATAGTTATACCTGTTCATAAGTCTGGGGATAGAGATAGTGTCAACAATTATAGGCCAATCTCACTCTTACCAACCATTGCGAAAGTTCTGGAAAAGGCCATGCAGAGAAGGCTGGTTGGTTTTCTAAACAAAACTAACTTCTTTGCTTCTAGTCAGTACGGATTTAGAGAGAAATTATCAACCAACAATGCTATTGAGGACTTAGTACATCATATTTCGGGGAGCTTAGATAAGAAGAGGAAATGCCTAGCTGTATTCCTTGATCTAGCCAAAGCGTTTGACACTGTCTCTATTCCCGTGCTTATTAAAAGGTTGGAACATGCAGGGGTAAGGGGAATTCCATTACAGCTCTTCAAATCCTATTTGACGGGTCGATCCCAGTCTGTTAGCATAGGTGGTGTTGCTAGTGACTTCGTTGACATGCATTTTGGTGTTCCTCAGGGTTCGGTGTTAGGACCAACTCTGTTTTTGATTTATTTGAATGACCTCAGCAGTACTCAATTAAAAGATGCAGAAATTATTTCATTTGCGGATGACACTGTCATCATATTTACTGCTCGCTCTTGGAATGAAGTAAAAAAGGTTTCTGAAGAAGGTCTTAAAACAGTACTTGGTTGGTTAAACTCTAACATTTTGACATTAAATTTAACAAAGACTAATTACGTCACTTTTTCTATCAATAGCTCAACTCAACCAGATAACCTAACACTCAGGGCACACACGTGTATCGAATTGCAAAACTGTAACTGCTATGTGCTGAAGTCGGTGACTCACACCAGGTACCTGGGAGTGATAATTGATCAGCACATAAATTGGAAACAACAAATTGAACATCTTAGTGGTAGGACTCGAAAACTTATGTGTATATTTAAGAAACTTAGGCATATCAATGATCACAATACGCTTAAGCTCGTTTACTATTGTCTTTGCCAATCTGTATTAACATATGCTATTTCTTCTTGGGGGGGTGCGAAAAAAACTCACCTTATTCGCATTGAACGTGCGCAGAGAGCGGTTATAAAGGTCTTAACATTTAAACACTTCTTGTATCCTACGGCTTTGGTATATGGTGAATTCGGTGTACTGACAGTTCGCCAATTGTTTATATTGAATATTGTGTTAAGACAACATCGCATCAGGGCTCCTGAAATAATATCGCAGAGAAGATTGGATACAGTTTTTGCCATTCCTTATTGCAGAACCAGGTTTGCTCAGGGTTTTTTCAGTTTTTTGGGTCCCTATTTGTATAATTTACTTAATAAATCCATACCTTTACTAAGATTCAAAACAAATTATCATTGTAAAAAAATAGTTACGGAATATCTTTTAAAATTGGATTATGATTCAACTGAAAATATATTTGTATTGATGGATTGAATAATTTGAATAATTTACTAATTATTTTGGCTATTTTGAAACCATTATTCATAATACTTACCTATTTTATTATTTAAATAAGTATTAGTAAAAACAAATATACATATATATATTATATAGTTTTATTATCTATACCTACATATTATTATTATTATTTTTATTTGAATAAAATACGTACCTATTCAATTGGATATATTTTTATGATTATTTATTTTTTTCTATTTATATGCAATAAATTAAAATTCATTTATTATCTATTCATATTGAGCTGTATGTAACTGTGGGGTTTTGTTGATTGAATTGTTAATATTAATTTAAAGTAATTTTTATAAGTGTCGGCTCTGCCGGTTTGTAAGTCTACATAATTGTTAAAACTTGTTTAATGCATCCACTCATGAGTCGTTACTACCAGCTATGCGTACCTATACCTAACTAACGTATGCAGGTATTTAGTTAACTGATCGGTGATCTACTCTGCCGCAACACGGTAATTAAACTAGTGCGGAGGGTAGTTTTTGCTATTTTGTTACTTCGCAACCAAAATACTAAATGTAATATAACAATTGTTAATTTACTAGTGTCTCATGTAACAATTATGTACCTAAGTTAGACAAATAAAGATTTTTATTTTTTTATTTTTATTTTTTTATCTTAGAACATATCATCCCTTAACTATCAGGTGAGATAGTGGTCTAACGCTCATCTATCGTGTGTAAAAAAATGGACAGTTTTGACACAGTAAACATTAAGGTACCTACTATTAATTTTTACTGTGTAAACAAACTTAATTCAAACTTTTTTTTAAACTAAATTAAAACTAAAATAACATAAAACTAACTAAAACCATTAATATAAATCTCCAGTGTGTATCAGACCTAACCACTACACGACCGCTTATACTACGCTCACCATGATTAACGCGTTATTTAGGAAAATGTCCGGTTAAATAACGACCGGCCATTTGTCCGGAGATGTCCGTACGCTACGATATAAATAGTCCGAAATCGGGCCGCTGTAATTTTCTAACCTATTTGTTAAACTGTTGTGCGATAGAGAAGGGTTGTATTTTTGTATAGTTCGTTTTGAATACAAATCATTACATTTTTTACCTTTTTTTAACTAATTTCCTTTTTGGAAATCGGGTAAGAAGTACAAATTATTTAAAAATAAATATTCTGGGTTGTTTCGTCCACTGCTGGGCCTTCCTGGCTTAAAACAGGCAAATAATATGTCTGTCTACAAACATTATTATCTACTAGATCTAGTATTCCTTCACAAACATCTGTCTGTCTAGTGCCAGTTAGCACGAGTTCAATTCACAAAAAAAAAAAAATATTATTATAATACGGTTGCACGTACCTACTAATAACAACAAAAACAAACTTATTGGCTTGTTACGCCCAATATAACTACAATAAATCCAATAAATTTATAAACAAAATTATTCATTAAAATAACTAAAGTTCATAATGACAAGTACCTAAATAATTATTAATATGAAGATTATAAGAACCTGTAGGTGTAGAATAATTACGACTCTCAATCTAAATTATCTCAAATTTTCAATTAATCATTGTCAACCTAGCAGACAGTGCAACGTCCTAGCAAACAGTCTCCATTGAAATGCTAACCACAGCTTTTCACGTAGTTTTCAGCTTTTATTTACCATCATCATTCATGAAATCTGATGCCCCTATCTATAGAATAGTTGTGTCAATTTACTTGAATTGATACTGATGCAAATGTAAAATGCCATATGGAATGCACCTATGTAGTAGCTATATTGTCTAGTACCCAAACCATAAGCCTAGTTGTATAATTTAGGGGCTGGATTGCACCGTGTGCAACGTCTTGCAATATTTATTACCAGCTGCATCCCGCGGTTTCACCCGCGTAAGTCCCTAACCCGTGGAAATATCGGGTCCCAGGGTGAATGTAGCTTTCTAATGGTTAAAGAATTTTTGAAATCGGTCCAGTTGTTTCGGAGCCTATTCTTTACAAACAAACGAATAAATCTTTTATATTTGTAATATTAGAATAGACTAGCTGTGCTCTGCGAGTTTACTTTAATTATTACTGATTTCTCCATACCTAACAGATGTTCAAGAAAGAAAAAAATAAGAAATATAAAAATTAACACCACGCGATTAATTAAAACTGAAAAATGGGTTTAATGTCAATAAAAATTATTAATCCAACGTTTATGAATTTTCAAATATGAGTTCTCCTAATAGAAGAGATATTGCATCATAAAAATGTTGGCTTCCTAATATAACAAATTCCAAAAACAATAATTTCAATTTAAATCAGTTAACCTACCACAAACAATAACCCATTTAATGTCAGAGTCATGATTCGTTGTCGTTATTGCTGACTCGATTATTTGAATTATTTTCCCGGTATTTTCATCAAATTCCAAAATGGCGGTACGCAACTGACAGCTGTCACAAGCTGACAGCCGTTTGACGTTCGATAATTAAATTGACCTTTGACGTTCTATGTAGGTTTAGTGCTGTAAACAGGATATGACGATATCATGATGACTTACGAGAACGAGTTAGCTCTGCCCGTGTAGCCCTAGGTTAGAATATAATAGGGTTACTCCCTCTCTTCCTGTGGGTGTCGTAAAAGGCGACTAAGGGATCTCACGCGGTAACAACTGATCTACATGTTATAGCGTCCCCAACTATGACCATTTTGGGTATGAATGTTGAGGTCCGCTGTACCGTCATACCCTCCTAGGAGCACCGGAATCAGTTATAGACCGATCGATAGACTAAGAGTTCTAGGTAAGACTAGCAAACCTTGAGTTCTTCCCGCGCGGTAACGGATAAACTGCTTCTTCCTTAGGAGAGTTATTGTCAGGCAGCCGGCCGGCCATAAAAATATGGCCAAATCTATAAATTTGACACGATATTATAATTTTAGGTTAAAGCGGACCTTGGGCTTCTGAGAGAAATGTACCGAGGACATCGCTCAGATGAGGAGACCCGACAGATGACCAATTTCAAAAAATATTTTATCCTTTTTAAATTTTTTTTATACAAAGCTATATTATCACGGAGTAATAGGCACCTTTTCATCCCAATATTCCAAAGGGATCGGGACTTACGCGGGTGAAACCGCGAAGCTCTGCTATACAATATCACGTGTACCTAAACAATGACGTAACAATATCGCTCATTACGTAGCTGTCAACGCCACTGTCAGATCCACGCTCACCGCGGGGCGTCCGTCTCAGTTGCGGCAGCCGCAGACACATTTATCAGAAATTCACCAGGTCTATAATATAGATGTTTGCGAAATAGGAATTTGGTTTTTATATTCTAATTTGGATTAAATCCATTTAATTTTTAATGTAATATTTAATTAGGTACTACTTAAATTTGGTTTTGTATTGTTTTTTAATTTTTATGTGTAATCTGTTATATTATTGAATTATTTATTTCAATCAGTTTTAGTTTAGTTTCTAATATTAATAATGTTTTATAAGGGTTTGGTTTCAATAACAAGTTAATGTTCAGATCCTGTGTTGTGTGTTTGTTTTAAATGATTCCGCTACACAATTTCAACTCTTTGAAACCGGGCGGAATTGCAACCCACTGTGCGCAGAATCATCATCAGTCAAAATTTAATAATGTTCAGATTATATCCAAAGATATCATTTATCCATAAAACATTACTGAAATAATTTAAATTTAATTAAAACTACAACGAAAAATCAGGAACTCCAAAAAAGAAACTAGATGAATAAAAAACGCGCCATTAAAACAGCAAATGGAAACACAATTTCCTAGAAAGTACGGAAAAAACATTCTTCAACTAAATTCTAAACAAAATCAAAACAGACTTACGATGAGAAAAGCAAACAAATTCGAAGTGCCATAAATAAAAAAAATCGTCAAATTTCGTCCGGAACGGTAAACGCGATTCTAATGGATTTACAAACGAAGCAAGCTCGATACTTCACCCTTTTATTTCCCAATGGCGTATTTTTCAATCGCAAATAATTGCTACACATAAACGGGTCTCTGAATAAAATCAGTGTTGGACATGAATATTAAAGTTTTAACTATTATAGAGAGGGCAACAATTTGATGGACTAACATGAGGGTAAACTTTGTAAACTAACACGATTGGAACTCATAATTTTATATTTCCAAAGACCAAGACCAAAGACCAGGACCGAAGACCGAAGACCGAAGACTAGGACCGTTGTAATATGGTCGAAACGTCGAGGTAAGAAACTCAAAAAAATCACGCGGTCAAGACCCGGGAAATATAAAATAATAACATGAGGGTAATTTCTTAGACATCGATAAATAATGTACATATAATAATAAAACCACTCTCACGCCGAAGCAGCACCGCCATACTTAAAATAACTTGACTTTTAGGGAAGAGATAATCAAGTGAACATTAAATTTGAGGAAAAATGTAATATGTTATGTTACATTTTTGTTAGTGCAATGTTTTGATTCGCAGACTTAAAAATCTTAAACTCTACTTTAGAGACAGACGCACCAACTATTAAGTAAACTGTGGCTAAGATATCAATTCAGCCGCGTAGTGGGCCAAATATCCCAATCAAAAATACCCTAGAACAAAAAAAACTATATAATTTCGATCTACCTAAGTTTCGCAAAGATCGGTTATGAAATGCGACCTGTAGAGTAGAAGGAACAAACATCCATACATACGAAAGAAATTTTCTAAAAGCAGAGACACTTCCCTCGCTCGGATATACCTTCATAATTACTAAATACCGTAATAATAATTATTAAATTAATTATTTTAAATCTGTAACCATACTGCCTAGTGGACGAACCCAACCTCATTTTTACACATAAAATGTCTTGTAGTCCTTTCTATACAGTTAATAATTTAACATTTTTGCTTTAGTACGTTTACATGATTGGCGAATGACCGTTTTTTTTTGTAACTAAAAGTAACTAAAACAATAAAAGGATACGACTACATGGTGCTTGTTTGTACTAGTTTTCTGTATCGGTTTGATAGGCTTGCTTGATTAATTGTGGGGTGTCAAAACAAGGCAAACAATCTAAAAATTCCTCTATCTTTTCTTTTATTTTTGACTAGCTACGTCCCGCGGTTTTACCCGCATAAGTTGCGATCCCGTGAAAATATCGGGATTAAAAGTAGCCTATGTTACTCAGGGTGAATGTAGCTTTCTAATGGTAAAAGATTTTTTTAATTGGTACAGTAGTTTTTGTGTTTATTTATTACAAACATACATAGGTACACACACACAAATACAAATCTTTCCTCTTTATAATATTAGTGTAGATTTCCAGGTACGTATTATTATAGCACTGACCTCTAAAATTACAAGTGTATTATACATTAAGAGTTCAGTGACCTATTGCGATTTAAAAAATCTGAATGTAGTCATCGACTTTTGCGCTAGCTGTAGGTTCCTACCTAATCTTTTAATCTTTCCGTTCTAACTATCAATCTTACTAATGTCAAAAATGGTAAGGCTCATATTTCAAGAACGGATTTTAATAATAAAAATTAATGGAGCACAGCTGTCACATCACGTACCATAGTTATTACTGTCATAAATATCAATAATAAACTTTAGTTAAACGTTTTGAATTTTATATGACTGAAAATTTTAGTTTTTTTACGTCGATTAATGTAAGATTCTTACAAAAAGGCGGAGTTTGGAGTGCTATTTTATTTACTATATATATTTAAAATTCAAAGTCCTGACTGATCCATAGGTATACCTACCTATGGATCAGTCAGAATCCAAAACCAAGAGCCCAAACCGCTTTTCGTAGAGACACGAAATTTGGAGAGTGTGTTCTTTGTGGTGTGTACGATCTACTAAGAAAGGGATTTTAAAAATCCCGTGTATTCGGGACTTACGCGGGTAACCACGGGACGCAGCTAGTTTAGTACAAAAACAAAAATAAATATTAGGAACAACACACAGCGCCATCTAGCCCCGTGGTAAGCTACAAAGCTTGTGTTACGGTGACTAGACCACGGATATAATACTTAAATATAAATTTAATGTAAATACATACATATTATACATAGGCACCCAGACCAGAAACAAATATTTATTTTTAAGCATAATTACTTGCACCCGGCGGGAATCGGACCCACAACCTTCTGCATTGCAGTCGGGCATTCGCACGACGCGCCACAGAGGTCGTCAGTAATCAGTTTACTCTGTAAAAGAATAATATTTAGTTTTTAGTCCCGACACCCGACTAGTGTTATAACACAGCGTGCAGTGTGCAGCTTGCAAAGAGCACCACCCTCCCACCGTTCTTTGCATGCGGCAGAAATATGCTTTAGTGTTAGTGACACCAATCATTAACCATGCTTCGACGCGTTTCGGCTTTAAAAAGCCATCATCAGGAACGTAGACTCTGACCGAACTGTGAGGGCGACAAAAATTAGTAAAGACGCCGCTCGCACGACACTGTTGACTTGCCGACAGCTGGAACAAGAGTGAGCGAACAACGCTGTACCCCCACCACTATACGTCGGTGCGGCCGTCATCTGCACCCCCACCACGCCTCGCCAACGCTCTTAGCAGGGGAGATGGAACGATGTTTGTTTGTTCATTCAGCAGAATATTTTGTGAATTTTTGTTTTTCAATATTTCAACACACTCAGTCTTAAACCCTTATCACAAATATGTAAAATGTTATAACTCTGAGTGTGTTGGAACAATTAGAAATATTGAAACGAAAATATTCAGAAACATTGCGTCAAAAAAACAGACGGACAGACGGACGGACGGACGGACGGACAGACAGACAGACAGCGAAGTCTCAGTAATAGGGTCCCGTTTTTACCTTTAGGTACGGAACCCTAAAAAACAACAAATTTCAATGAAGCGACAGGTATACGTGCTCTGGCAGCTCGTACAATACAACGGCTCCGTATTAAGCCGAAAGGGAATTGTTCTAGAAGTCTAGGCAAACAAATTTTGTTCTACGACTTTTAGAAATTTGTTTTTTTTTTCAAAAATTTTGTAGTCGTTTCACTGAAAAAAAAAACAGCCGTATCTATTCTAATATTATACAGAGGAATGATTTGTATTTTTGTGTGTGTGTGCGTCTATATGTTTGTTATGAATAAACTCAAAAACTACTGGACCGATTGCAAAAATTCTTTCACCATTAGAAGCTACATTCACCTTGAGTAACATACCCTACTTTTGATGCCGATATTCCCACGGGATCGGCACTCACGCGGGTGAAAACGCGGGACGCAGCTAGTTGAAAATAAAGGCAATTAATTTTTAGACTGTAGCGGTCGAAACTAAATAAAAGGACACCTTAAGACCAATGACCCCAAACTTTAAGAAACAGCTGATTTTAACGTAAAATTTCAACTCAAAATTTTTCAAAACTTATAAGAATTTCTAAAAGTTGTGTAACAAAAGTTGATTGCCTAGACCTCTACAACAACCACATTTCGACTAAATATCCCCTCCTCGCAACACCCGGTATATTTTCAGTTTAGGTTTTATACCCCTTAAGCGTCACTGTCCACAGCAGCGTAGCGTATCCGTCCTTTGCAGTTTTTGTGATGCTACGCTGCCGTGGACAGTGACGCTAACCCTTCTAAAAACATCCTGGAATTTTCTAAAAAAGTACCAAAATGTAATAAAATGGACCACAAAACGAGATAACTTTCAACAATTCGCTCTTTAGATTTCAGTCACGAACTACATAGAAATCTGAACCGCAACTTTGCGAGTTCACTCGGTTACAAAGTTATTTGGTAAAGTTGTGACAGGTAGGTACGATTTAACAAAGAGTCATTCCGTCAGTTATTATTATTACAGTTTATATTAAACCGATATTGAATAAGTTTAACTAGGCAATCTAGACAATAGATCTAGAGGGGGAATGTCGCCTGTCTCTTGGGAACGATCCCGCGGAAAGACACCCTCAAATATAACCGCTGAACCGCAATGGACAAACTTTGCAGCAGGAACGCCCCACTCTAAAACCAATCCATCTCAAAATTTCACTCCGACACTACATCAACTTAGAGGATATTTATGTAATTATATATATTTTTCAGTTTTAATCGCGTGGTGTTTATTACTTTCAGCATTGTTTCAACGCTCAACGTTTCAAAAGTAATAAACACCACGCGATTAAAACAAAAAAACGTCTTTAATTTGGCTGATGCACAAACGGGCCACACATTCAATTGTTTCACTGTTTTGCTTCCATACATTGAGTTCCAATCGGGCCAAAACAAAATTAGATAGTCATTTTAATGTGAAAATATTTTCATACTTCATTTCCTCTTCGGGCCAAAACGATTTTGCTACGGTCAACAAAAAAAAAAGTAATTTCTAATAGACTAAAGAGTCTATAATATTTTAAAATGTAACGATTACTTGCAATACAAAACATCGCGCAAACAGAAGAAAAATCTATGGATATTTTTACATACCTATTGTCACGGAAGGCTTCAAAATCAAAGTACTTACTTTGAAGACTTAACGTGCGGAAACGAGTCGCTATTGGTCGTGGACTTAAATGGCAATAGTTTTGGAGCGTTTGGGGAATATTGATTTTCGAGCCTATGGGACATACCTATTGTCACGGAACGCTTCAAAATCGAAGTACTTACTTTGAAGACTTAACGTGCGGAAACGAGTCGCTATAGGTCGTGGACTTAAATGGCAATAGTTTTGGAGCGTTTGGGGAATATTGATTTTCGAGCCTATGGGACATACCTATTGTCACGGAACGCTTCAAAATCGAAGTACTTACTTTGAAGACTTAACGTGCGGAAACGAGTCGCTATAGGTCGTGGACTTAAATGGCAATAGTTTTGGAGCGTTTGGGGAATATTGATTTTCGAGCCTATGGGACATACCTATTGTCACGGAACGCTTCAAAATCGAAGTACTTACTTTGAAGACTTAACGTGCGGAAACGAGTCGCTATAGGTCGTGGACTTAAATGGCAATAGTTTTGGAGCGTTTGGGGAATATTGATTTTCGAGCCTATGGGACATACCTATTGTCACGGAACGCTTCAAAATCGAAGTACTTACTTTGAAGACTTAACGTGCGGAAACGAGTCGCTATAGGTCGTGGACTTAAATGGCAATAGTTTTGGAGCGTTTGGGGAATATTGATTTTCGAGCCTATGGGACATACCTATTGTCACGGAACGCTTCAAAATCGAAGTACTTACTTTGAAGACTTAACGTGCGGAAACGAGTCGCTATAGGTCGTGGACTTAAATGGCAATAGTTTTGGAGCGTTTGGGGAATATTGATTTTCGAGCCTATGGGACATACCTATTGTCACGGAACGCTTCAAAATCGAAGTACTTACTTTGAAGACTTAACGTGCGGAAACGAGTCGCTATAGGTCGTGGACTTAAATGGCAATAGTTTTGGAGCGTTTGGGGAATATTGATTTTCGAGCCTATGGGACATACCTATTGTCACGGAACGCTTCAAAATCGAAGTACTTACTTTGAAGACTTAACGTGCGGAAACGAGTCGCTATAGGTCGTGGACTTAAATGGCAATAGTTTTGGAGCGTTTGGGGAATATTGATTTTCGAGCCTATGGGACATACCTATTGTCACGGAACGCTTCAAAATCGAAGTACTTACTTTGAAGACTTAACGTGCGGAAACGAGTCGCTATAGGTCGTGGACTTAAATAGCAATAGTTTTGGAGCGTTTGGGGAATATTGATTTTCGAGCCTATGGGACATACCTATTGTCACGGAACGCTTCAAAATCGAAGTACTTACTTTGAAGACTTAACGTGCGGAAACGAGTCGCTATAGGTCGTGGACTTAAATGGCAATAGTTTTAGAGCGTTTGGGGAATATTGATTTTCGAGCCTATGGGACATACCTATTGTCACGGAACGCTTCAAAATCGAAGTACTTACTTTGAAGACTTAACGTGCGGAAACGAGTCGCTATAGGTCGTGGACTTAAATGGCAATAGTTTTGGAGCGTTTGGGGAATATTGATTTTCGAGCCTATGGGACATACCTATTGTCACGGAACGCTTCAAAATCGAAGTACTTACTTTGAAGACTTAACGTGCGGAAACGAGTCGCTATAGGTCGTGGACTTAAATGGCAATAGTTTTGGAGCGTTTGGGGAATATTGATTTTCGAGCCTATGGGACATACCTATTGTCACGGAACGCTTCAAAATCGAAGTACTTACTTTGAAGACTTAACGTGCGGAAACGAGTCGCTATAGGTCGTGGACTTAAATGGCAATAGTTTTGGAGCGTTTGGGGAATATTGATTTTCGAGCCTATGGGACATACCTATTGTCACGGAACGCTTAAAAATCGAAGTACTTACTTTGAAGACTTAACGTGCGGAAACGAGTCGCTATAGGTCGTGGACTTAAATGGCAATAGTTTTGGAGCGTTTGGGGAATATTGATTTTCGAGCCTATGGGACATACCTATTGTCACGGAACGCTTCAAAATCGAAGTACTTACTTTGAAGACTTAACGTGCGGAAACGAGTCGCTATAGGTCGTGGACTTAAATGGCAATAGTTTTGGAGCGTTTGGGGAATATTGATTTTCGAGCCTATGGGACATACCTATTGTCACGGAACGCTTCAAAATCGAAGTACTTACTTTGAAGACTTAACGTGCGGAAACGAGTCGCTATAGGTCGTGGACTTAAATGGCAATAGTTTTGGAGCGTTTGGGGAATATTGATTTTCGAGCCTATGGGACATACCTATTGTCACGGAACGCTTAAAAATCGAAGTACTTACTTTGAAGACTTAACGTGCGGAAACGAGTCGCTATAGGTCGTGGACTTAAATGGCAATAGTTTTGGAGCGTTTGGGGAATATTGATTTTCGAGCCTATGGGACATACCTATTGTCACGGAACGCTTCAAAATCGAAGTACTTACTTTGAAGACTTAACGTGCGGAAACGAGTCGCTATAGGTCGTGGACTTAAATGGCAATAGTTTTGGAGCGTTTGGGGAATATTGATTTTCGAGCCTATGGGACATACCTATTGTCACGGAACGCTTCAAAATCGAAGTACTTACTTTGAAGACTTAACGTGCGGAAACGAGTCGCTATAGGTCGTGGACTTAAATGGCAATAGTTTTAGAGCGTTTGGGGAATATTGATTTTCGAGCCTATGGGACATACCTATTGTCACGGAACGCTTCAAAATCGAAGTACTTACTTTGAAGACTTAACGTGCGGAAACGAGTCGCTATAGGTCGTGGACTTAAATGGCAATAGTTTTGGAGCGTTTGGGGAATATTGATTTTCGAGCCTATGGGACATACCTATTGTCACGGAACGCTTAAAAATCGAAGTACTTACTTTGAAGACTTAACGTGCGGAAACGAGTCGCTATAGGTCGTGGACTTAAATGGCAATAGTTTTGGAGCGTTTGGGGAATATTGATTTTCGAGCCTATGGGACATACCTATTGTCACGGAACGCTTAAAAATCGAAGTACTTACTTTGAAGACTTAACGTGCGGAAACGAGTCGCTATAGGTCGTGGACTTAAATGGCAATAGTTTTGGAGCATTTGGGGAATATTGATTTTCGAGCCTATGGGACATACCTATTGTCACGGAACGCTTCAAAATCGAAGTACTTACTTTGAAGACTTAACGTGCGGAAACGAGTCGCTATAGGTCGTGGACTTAAATGGCAATAGTTTTGGAGCGTTTGGGGAATATTGATTTTCGAGCCTATGGGACATACCTATTGTCACTAGGGCATGCAATATCGGAAGGTTTTCAATCTCGGGACGATATCGATATTAAGGGCTCAATCCCGGGATCCCGGGATTGATACTGAGATTTTAGATATCGTTAAAAAAAGCAAATTTAATACAATAAAAATGTGTTAAATCTAAAATATTTAATATATTTAAGACTCTAGTGGTTTCATTACGTAAATAAGTTACCCCGAGGGCCGTCCACCCCATCATTTTGGAAACATGGCGGACAAATAGCCTAAACCCGAAAGTGTCTAAACTTTCGCGCCAAATTCTAGGCGCACCACTAAAATGTTTTTAGCAGAAAAAAATTGCATGCGAGCTTGTATAAAAAATAATTGTCTTAAAAATTGCAATGAATCACGTTACTTTTATTGTTTTAAACATTTTACCAATTCCCTACGCTTCTAAAACTCTACAGATCTCTTCCTCAGGGGTAGACTAATTTGGCTTTAATTTTAATAGTTCTATTCAATCATTCCATGAGGATAAATATAGCTAAAAACCTTAATTTATACCCAAATAGTAAATTGCTCAAATCTCGATATCGGATCACTCAATCCCGGGATTATAATATCGAACTTTTGCGTCCGAGATCCCGGGATTACGATATCCCGGGATCCCGGGATTCATGCCCTAATTGTCACGGAACGCTTAAAAATCGAAGTACTTACTTTGAAGACTTAACGTGCGGAAACGAGTCGCTATAGGTCGTGGACTTAAATGGCAATAGTTTTGGAGCGTTTGGGGAATATTGATTTTCGAGCCTATGGGACATACCTATTGTCACGGAACGCTTCAAAATCGAAGTACTTACTTTGAAGACTTAACGTGCGGAAACGAGTCGCTATAGGTCGTGGACTTAAATGGCAATAGTTTTGGAGCGTTTGGGGAATATTGATTTTCGAGCCTATGGGACATACCTATTGTCACGGAACGCTTCAAAATCGAAGTACTTACTTTGAAGACTTAACGTGCGGAAACGAGTCGCTATAGGTCGTGGACTTAAATGGCAATAGTTTTGGAGCGTTTGGGGAATATTGATTTTCGAGCCTATGGGACATACCTATTGTCACGGAACGCTTCAAAATCGAAGTACTTACTTTGAAGACTTAACGTGCGGAAACGAGTCGCTATAGGTCGTGGACTTAAATGGCAATAGTTTTGGAGCGTTTGGGGAATATTGATTTTCGAGCCTATGGGACATACCTATTGTCACGGAACGCTTCAAAATCGAAGTACTTACTTTGAAGACTTAACGTGCGGAAACGAGTCGCTATAGGTCGTGGACTTAAATGGCAATAGTTTTGGAGCGTTTGGGGAATATTGATTTTCGAGCCTATGGGACATACCTATTGTCACGGAACGCTTCAAAATCGAAGTACTTACTTTGAAGACTTAACGTGCGGAAACGAGTCGCTATAGGTCGTGGACTTAAATGGCAATAGTTTTGGAGCGTTTGGGGAATATTGATTTTCGAGCCTATGGGACATACCTATTGTCACGGAACGCTTAAAAATCGAAGTACTTACTTTGAAGACTTAACGTGCGGAAACGAGTCGCTATAGGTCGTGGACTTAAATGGCAATAGTTTTGGAGCGTTTGGGGAATATTGATTTTCGAGCCTATGGGACATACCTATTGTCACGGAACGCTTAAAAATCGAAGTACTTACTTTGAAGACTTAACGTGCGGAAACGAGTCGCTATAGGTCGTGGACTTAAATGGCAATAGTTTTGGAGCGTTTGGGGAATATTGATTTTCGAGCCTATGGGACATACCTATTGTCACGGAACGCTTCAAAATCGAAGTACTTACTTTGAAGACTTAACGTGCGGAAACGAGTCGCTATAGGTCGTGGACTTAAATGGCAATAGTTTTGGAGCGTTTGGGGAATATTGATTTTCGAGCCTATGGGACATACCTATTGTCACGGAACGCTTAAAAATCGAAGTACTTACTTTGAAGACTTAACGTGCGGAAACGAGTCGCTATAGGTCGTGGACTTAAATGGCAATAGTTTTGGAGCGTTTGGGGAATATTGATTTTCGAGCCTATGGGACATACCTATTGTCACGGAACGCTTCAAAATCGAAGTACTTACTTTGAAGACTTAACGTGCGGAAACGAGTCGCTATAGGTCGTGGACTTAAATGGCAATAGTTTTGGAGCGTTTGGGGAATATTGATTTTCGAGCCTATGGGACATACCTATTGTCACGGAACGCTTAAAAATCGAAGTACTTACTTTGAAGACTTAACGTGCGGAAACGAGTCGCTATAGGTCGTGGACTTAAATGGCAATAGTTTTGGAGCGTTTGGGGAATATTGATTTTCGAGCCTATGGGACATACCTATTGTCACGGAACGCTTCAAAATCGAAGTACTTACTTTGAAGACTTAACGTGCGGAAACGAGTCGCTATAGGTCGTGGACTTAAATGGCAATAGTTTTGGAGCGTTTGGGGAATATTGATTTTCGAGCCTATGGGACATACCTATTGTCACGGAACGCTTAAAAATCGAAGTACTTACTTTGAAGACTTAACGTGCGGAAACGAGTCGCTATAGGTCGTGGACTTAAATGGCAATAGTTTTGGAGCGTTTGGGGAATATTGATTTTCGAGCCTATGGGACATACCTATTGTCACGGAACGCTTCAAAATCGAAGTACTTACTTTGAAGACTTAACGTGCGGAAACGAGTCGCTATAGGTCGTGGACTTAAATGGCAATAGTTTTGGAGCGTTTGGGGAATATTGATTTTCGAGCCTATGGGACATACCTATTGTCACGGAACGCTTCAAAATCGAAGTACTTACTTTGAAGACTTAACGTGCGGAAACGAGTCGCTATAGGTCGTGGACTTAAATGGCAATAGTTTTGGAGCGTTTGGGGAATATTGATTTTCGAGCCTATGGGACATACCTATTGTCACGGAACGCTTAAAAATCGAAGTACTTACTTTGAAGACTTAACGTGCGGAAACGAGTCGCTATAGGTCGTGGACTTAAATGGCAATAGTTTTGGAGCGTTTGGGGAATATTGATTTTCGAGCCTATGGGACATACCTATTGTCACGGAACGCTTAAAAATCGAAGTACTTACTTTGAAGACTTAACGTGCGGAAACGAGTCGCTATAGGTCGTGGACTTAAATGGCAATAGTTTTGGAGCGTTTGGGGAATATTGATTTTCGAGCCTATGGGACATACCTATTGTCACGGAACGCTTAAAAATCGAAGTACTTACTTTGAAGACTTAACGTGCGGAAACGAGTCGCTATAGGTCGTGGACTTAAATGGCAATAGTTTTGGAGCGTTTGGGGAATATTGATTTTCGAGCCTATGGGACATACCTATTGTCACGGAACGCTTAAAAATCGAAGTACTTACTTTGAAGACTTAACGTGCGGAAACGAGTCGCTATAGGTCGTGGACTTAAATGGCAATAGTTTTGGAGCGTTTGGGGAATATTGATTTTCGAGCCTATGGGACATACCTATTGTCACGGAACGCTTCAAAATCGAAGTACTTACTTTGAAGACTTAACGTGCGGAAACGAGTCGCTATAGGTCGTGGACTTAAATGGCAATAGTTTTGGAGCGTTTGGGGAATATTGATTTTCGAGCCTATGGGACATACCTATTGTCACGGAACGCTTAAAAATCGAAGTACTTACTTTGAAGACTTAACGTGCGGAAACGAGTCGCTATAGGTCGTGGACTTAAATGGCAATAGTTTTGGAGCGTTTGGGGAATATTGATTTTCGAGCCTATGGGACATACCTATTGTCACGGAACGCTTAAAAATCGAAGTACTTACTTTGAAGACTTAACGTGCGGAAACGAGTCGCTATAGGTCGTGGACTTAAATGGCAATAGTTTTGGAGCGTTTGGGGAATATTGATTTTCGAGCCTATGGGACATACCTATTGTCACGGAACGCTTAAAAATCGAAGTACTTACTTTGAAGACTTAACGTGCGGAAACGAGTCGCTATAGGTCGTGGACTTAAATGGCAATAGTTTTGGAGCGTTTGGGGAATATTGATTTTCGAGCCTATGGGACATACCTATTGTCACGGAACGCTTCAAAATCGAAGTACTTACTTTGAAGACTTAACGTGCGGAAACGAGTCGCTATAGGTCGTGGACTTAAATGGCAATAGTTTTGGAGCGTTTGGGGAATATTGATTTTCGAGCCTATGGGACATACCTATTGTCACGGAACGCTTAAAAATCGAAGTACTTACTTTGAAGACTTAACGTGCGGAAACGAGTCGCTATAGGTCGTGGACTTAAATGGCAATAGTTTTGGAGCGTTTGGGGAATATTGATTTTCGAGCCTATGGGACATACCTATTGTCACGGAACGCTTCAAAATCGAAGTACTTACTTTGAAGACTTAACGTGCGGAAACGAGTCGCTATAGGTCGTGGACTTAAATGGCAATAGTTTTGGAGCGTTTGGGGAATATTGATTTTCGAGCCTATGGGACATACCTATTGTCACGGAACGCTTAAAAATCGAAGTACTTACTTTGAAGACTTAACGTGCGGAAACGAGTCGCTATAGGTCGTGGACTTAAATGGCAATAGTTTTGGAGCGTTTGGGGAATATTGATTTTCGAGCCTATGGGACATACCTATTGTCACGGAACGCTTAAAAATCGAAGTACTTACTTTGAAGACTTAACGTGCGGAAACGAGTCGCTATAGGTCGTGGACTTAAATGGCAATAGTTTTGGAGCGTTTGGGGAATATTGATTTTCGAGCCTATGGGACATACCTATTGTCACGGAACGCTTAAAAATCGAAGTACTTACTTTGAAGACTTAACGTGCGGAAACGAGTCGCTATAGGTCGTGGACTTAAATGGCAATAGTTTTGGAGCGTTTGGGGAATATTGATTTTCGAGCCTATGGGACATACCTATTGTCACGGAACGCTTCAAAATCGAAGTACTTACTTTGAAGACTTAACGTGCGGAAACGAGTCGCTATAGGTCGTGGACTTAAATGGCAATAGTTTTGGAGCGTTTGGGGAATATTGATTTTCGAGCCTATGGGACATACCTATTGTCACGGAACGCTTAAAAATCGAAGTACTTACTTTGAAGACTTAACGTGCGGAAACGAGTCGCTATAGGTCGTGGACTTAAATGGCAATAGTTTTGGAGCGTTTGGGGAATATTGATTTTCGAGCCTATGGGACATACCTATTGTCACGGAACGCTTCAAAATCGAAGTACTTACTTTGAAGACTTAACGTGCGGAAACGAGTCGCTATAGGTCGTGGACTTAAATGGCAATAGTTTTGGAGCGTTTGGGGAATATTGATTTTCGAGCCTATGGGACATACCTATTGTCACGGAACGCTTAAAAATCGAAGTACTTACTTTGAAGACTTAACGTGCGGAAACGAGTCGCTATAGGTCGTGGACTTAAATGGCAATAGTTTTGGAGCGTTTGGGGAATATTGATTTTCGAGCCTATGTGAAGGATTTTAAGCAAATAAGGATACGTAATTTGAGTAATAAAGCACTTTTATTAGTAAAATTTGGAAGAACACACTGCAACACGAGTCGCGAGCTGACACGGAAAAAGCATGGACAAAGATAGTGGCTCCACCGGGGAAAGTGGTGAACCAAAAACAAAACTAAACCGATTGCGTTCCATTTTCAACACCCACCCCAGAACGCAATCCCATCTTCAACACACAGAACAGGTGTTTATCTAAAGTTGTCCCTTTAGTTAAAACATCAGAAACATTGTTCATGCCCTTTACATAACAAAATTTAAGTTTTAAATTATTCACATGTTCTCTCAAAAAATGATATCTAATATCAATATGTTTGGATCTTGGTAAATAGCATTCATTGGCAGTGAGTTTTATAGCGCTTTGGTTATCGCTATAAATAAGTAAAGGACGATCGCGGTGTCCGATGAGCTCTCCCTGTAGTTGCTGGAGCCAGAGCGCCTCTTGCGCCGCCGCCGACATCGCCATATACTCGGCCTCTGCAGTGGAAAGGGCCACAGTCTGTTGCTTGCGCGAGCCCCACGATATTGCACCACCCTGCAAAATAAAAACGTAACCCGTGCACGATTTACGGTCGCGAGTGTCACTCGCCCAATCTGCATCACAGTAGCCTGTGATGTCATCTTCACCATTCTTAGTATAAGTAAGTTTATATTGCTTTGTGCCCTGTAGGTATCTCATTATCCTCTTCACAGCTGACCAGTGTTCTGATTCTGGTTCCTTGTTATATCGGCTGAGAGCATTCACAGCATAAGAGATATCCGGTCTTGTTCCTTGCGCTACATACAATAAGCAACCTATGGCATGCTGATAAGGGCAATCGTACACTTCATTGGTGTTATTAAATTTCAGACCTACCTCTATAGGTGTTTTTGCTGGCTTACAATCTTTCATGTCGAATCTTGACAAAATTTCATTTATGTATTTTTCCTGGTCCAAGGTAATTGAATCTTTTCCTCTAATTATGTTTAAGCCAATACATTGTTTTGCTTCGCCAAGATCTTTCATCTTTAATCTAGAATTCAGATTTCCTTTCAGTTCTTCAATTGTTGCTGGATGAGAGCCGAAAATGATGATGTCATCTACCCAAACTGCAATGTAAATTGCTTTATTATGGTCATAATAAACACAGGGGTCAGTCTTTGATTGTTCAATTCCCATTTCCTTCAATACTTTGCTTAATTTAGCATTCCATAGTCTGCTCGCCTGTTTAAGTCCATAGATAGATTTAAGTAAATGACATACCTTGTCTCCTTCTTTATACATTTCTGGCTGTAACATGTATATGTCAGTATCTATGTTTCCTTGTAGAAAAGCCGACACAGCATCCATCTGTTCAATGTGCAGACTGTGTTGTGCTGCTAAAGCAAACAAATAGCGAATTGAAGTATATCTTACCACTGGAGAATAAACTTCTTGGTAATCTATTCCTCTCTTTTGTGTATAACCTTTTATGACAAGTCTTGCTTTATATCTAATAACTTTTCCTCGTTGATCTGTTTTTGCTTTAAAAACCCACTTATTTGGTAAGGCCTTTTTGTTACTAGGCATGTCAACAAGTTGCCAAGTATCATTTTCAATCAAAGAGTTGTATTCCTCATCCATTGCTTTCTTCCATTCACAGGCATGTGGGGATGACAAAGCTTCTTCCACACTCTGTGGGTCTGAAGCACTTGTGTATAAACAAAGTAATGACATCTTGTCATCATTATTCTTATTACGGGGCCTTAGTGTCATATCACTGTTCTGCTGGTTTTGCTGTTGTGATGTCTTTGGAGGCTGGTAACTATCGTCTAATTCACCGGAATCAGTTTCATACTCACTAGAGTCTTCACCTTCGGTTCCTTTCAAAATCGGATTTACAACTGATCCACTGTGCTGAGGAATGATAATAGACTCTTTCTGATTCTGTTGCTGTTCTGAGTGAGCTTGACCTTCATATTTGACCGACTCATTTTCAACAGGGTTTACTGAAATTGAGCATTCATTATTATGATTAGTATTTTCAAAGAAAATAACATCCCTGCTCTTCGTGACCTGATGAGTTACAGGATTCATAATGCGATATCCTTTTGTATTATCACAATAACCAACAAATATCATTTCGATTGACTTTCTGTCCCATTTAAGGCGTTTCTCTTTTGGAACTTGTACCATTACTTTTGAACCAAATATTCTAATATGATTCAGTTTGGGTTCCTTTCCGGTCCACATTTTGTACGGTGTGGAATCTCCCAATACTTTGGTCGGTGACCTATTAGTAATATATGCGGCTGTGGCTACAGCTTCGGCCCAGAGAGCTTTCTCTGAATTAGCATAAAACATCATACATCTTGCTTTTTCTACTAAAGTGCGGTTCATGCGCTCCGCAAGGCCATTTTGCTGAGGGGTGTACGGGGTACTGGTCTGATGGATAATACCACAACTATCCAAATATTTCTCGAAATTAGAATTACAATATTCTGTTCCATTATCAGTTCTTAAGATTTTAATAGTATGATCCATTTGATTCTCTACTTTCTTCTTATAATCTTTAAAAACTTCTATTATGTTTAGTTTGTCTTTCAAGAAATATACATGTACCATTCTAGTGTAATCATCAATAAAGGATATAAAATATTTCATACCTCCGTAAGACATACTTTCCATCGGTCCACATAAGTCGGAGTGTATTGTTTCCAATGGCTTTGTTGCTCGAGATCCTGCATGTTTAAATTGTAACCTCGCTTGTTTTCCTTCGCAACATGTAGTACACTGAATATCTTTCTGTGGATCCAACGACAGAGTAACCCCCTCAGCACACTCAGGCAACTTCTTCAAAGCTGAAACATTTAAATGGGCCATCCGAAGATGCCATAAGTTTATATCTCTCGGATTGATTTTAGTTGATACCAAATGTGCAGTTTCATCAACCTCTGCAGAGGTGTCCAAGACATAAAGTTTATTTTTTAAAGTAGCTGAACATAATAACTTTCCAGCAGCATTTTTAATATTACAACCTTTCTTATTGAATGATACAATATACCCATTCTTTGTAATTGTACTTACTGACAGTAAATTAGCTGCTAACCCAGGAACATGGAGAACATCTCTTACTTGTATTTTATTTTGAGCCGAAATCTGAATATTTATATCTCCAACACATTCTACAGATAATGGTTCCCTGTTTGCCACCGTGATGGTTTTTACTGATGGTTCCCGAATGTTGTACATCAAATTCTTGTTACTGACCATATGTGCTGAGCATCCGCTGTCTATATACCATCTGTCAGTATTTTTATCTGAAAAAGCTGTAAAACTAGAAAAAGCTGCAACAAAACTCTCTTGCTTCTTATCCTCTTTGGTGGTAGATTTCTTTGGATATTTGCAGTACTTAGCCAAGTGTCCGAAACCATTACAATTATAACATCGTGGACCTCTATACTTTATGAATGGTTTTTGCTTCTGCATATTCTGATGATTATTTCTTTTGGGATTAGAGTAGAATGCAGTGCTTGAGCCTTCAGTTTTCACTTCTTGAAGTAATTTAGTCTTTACAAAATCTGCACTGATTTTTGCACCGGAGTTCTCTAACCCCATTATCATAGGTTTGTACTCATCAGATAAGCCTGCCAACATAAGTGTGCCGAGCCATTCATCGTTCACTTCAAAACCAATGTTTCTTAGTTTGTGTGCGGCACTCATAATCTTGCAAACGTAGTCTTCTAAGCCAGCACTCGACTCAAGTGACGCGTTTATCAATTCCTTCAACAAGCTTACTTTTCTAGTGAGCCCATTGTCATCAAAGGCCTTATGTAAACTGTCCCAGACTTCTTTTGCGGTCTTAGACTCCTGAACATGTACATAGTTTTGAGTACTAATTGACAAAATAAGTTTGGACTTAGCCTTCACGTCCTTCGCCGGGTCTACCGGTTCCTCTTTGCTAATTTCTATGCAATCCCATAAATTTTCGTGCTGCAGAAAAGTTTTCATACAAAATTTCCACGTTGCAAAATTGTCTCGTCCGTTCAACTTCTCAACATTAAATATATTTGAGCCCATGTTGAGGTTTTTCACTATCTTCAATTGTTTTTGCAAATTTTCATAACCTCACTTTTTCTTCCCTGATTTTTTCGGTATTACTCTCACGGAATTACGCCGAATTTCTTTATTTGCAACCACGCTCTGCTACCATGAAGGATTTTAAGCAAATAAGGATACGTAATTTGAGTAATAAAGCACTTTTATTAGTAAAATTTGGAAGAACACACTGCAACACGAGTCGCGAGCTGACACGGAAAAAGCATGGACAAAGATAGTGGCTCCACCGGGGAAAGTGGTGAACCAAAAACAAAACTAAACCGATTGCGTTCCATTTTCAACACTATGGGACATACCTATTGTCACGGAACGCTTCAAAATCGAAGTACTTACTTTGAAGACTTAACGTGCGGAAACGAGTCGCTATAGGTCGTGGACTTAAATGGCAATAGTTTTGGAGCGTTTGGGGAATATTGATTTTCGAGCCTATGGGACATACCTATTGTCACGGAACGCTTAAAAATCGAAGTACTTACTTTGAAGACTTAACGTGCGGAAACGAGTCGCTATAGGTCGTGGACTTAAATGGCAATAGTTTTGGAGCGTTTGGGGAATATTGATTTTCGAGCCTATGGGACATACCTATTGTCACGGAACGCTTAAAAATCGAAGTACTTACTTTGAAGACTTAACGTGCGGAAACGAGTCGCTATAGGTCGTGGACTTAAATGGCAATAGTTTTGGAGCGTTTGGGGAATATTGATTTTCGAGCCTATGGGACATACCTATTGTCACGGAACGCTTAAAAATCGAAGTACTTACTTTGAAGACTTAACGTGCGGAAACGAGTCGCTATAGGTCGTGGACTTAAATGGCAATAGTTTTGGAGCGTTTGGGGAATATTGATTTTCGAGCCTATGGGACATACCTATTGTCACGGAACGCTTAAAAATCGAAGTACTTACTTTGAAGACTTAACGTGCGGAAACGAGTCGCTATAGGTCGTGGACTTAAATGGCAATAGTTTTGGAGCGTTTGGGGAATATTGATTTTCGAGCCTATGGGACATACCTATTGTCACGGAACGCTTCAAAATCGAAGTACTTACTTTGAAGACTTAACGTGCGGAAACGAGTCGCTATAGGTCGTGGACTTAAATGGCAATAGTTTTGGAGCGTTTGGGGAATATTGATTTTCGAGCCTATGGGACATACCTATTGTCACGGAACGCTTCAAAATCGAAGTACTTACTTTGAAGACTTAACGTGCGGAAACGAGTCGCTATAGGTCGTGGACTTAAATGGCAATAGTTTTGGAGCGTTTGGGGAATATTGATTTTCGAGCCTATGGGACATACCTATTGTCACGGAACGCTTAAAAATCGAAGTACTTACTTTGAAGACTTAACGTGCGGAAACGAGTCGCTATAGGTCGTGGACTTAAATGGCAATAGTTTTGGAGCGTTTGGGGAATATTGATTTTCGAGCCTATGGGACATACCTATTGTCACGGAACGCTTCAAAATCGAAGTACTTACTTTGAAGACTTAACGTGCGGAAACGAGTCGCTATAGGTCGTGGACTTAAATGGCAATAGTTTTGGAGCGTTTGGGGAATATTGATTTTCGAGCCTATGGGACATACCTATTGTCACGGAACGCTTAAAAATCGAAGTACTTACTTTGAAGACTTAACGTGCGGAAACGAGTCGCTATAGGTCGTGGACTTAAATGGCAATAGTTTTGGAGCGTTTGGGGAATATTGATTTTCGAGCCTATGGGACATACCTATTGTCACGGAACGCTTAAAAATCGAAGTACTTACTTTGAAGACTTAACGTGCGGAAACGAGTCGCTATAGGTCGTGGACTTAAATGGCAATAGTTTTGGAGCGTTTGGGGAATATTGATTTTCGAGCCTATGGGACATACCTATTGTCACGGAACGCTTAAAAATCGAAGTACTTACTTTGAAGACTTAACGTGCGGAAACGAGTCGCTATAGGTCGTGGACTTAAATGGCAATAGTTTTGGAGCGTTTGGGGAATATTGATTTTCGAGCCTATGGGACATACCTATTGTCACGGAACGCTTAAAAATCGAAGTACTTACTTTGAAGACTTAACGTGCGGAAACGAGTCGCTATAGGTCGTGGACTTAAATGGCAATAGTTTTGGAGCGTTTGGGGAATATTGATTTTCGAGCCTATGGGACATACCTATTGTCACGGAACGCTTAAAAATCGAAGTACTTACTTTGAAGACTTAACGTGCGGAAACGAGTCGCTATAGGTCGTGGACTTAAATGGCAATAGTTTTGGAGCGTTTGGGGAATATTGATTTTCGAGCCTATGGGACATACCTATTGTCACGGAACGCTTAAAAATCGAAGTACTTACTTTGAAGACTTAACGTGCGGAAACGAGTCGCTATAGGTCGTGGACTTAAATGGCAATAGTTTTGGAGCGTTTGGGGAATATTGATTTTCGAGCCTATGGGACATACCTATTGTCACGGAACGCTTAAAAATCGAAGTACTTACTTTGAAGACTTAACGTGCGGAAACGAGTCGCTATAGGTCGTGGACTTAAATGGCAATAGTTTTGGAGCGTTTGGGGAATATTGATTTTCGAGCCTATGGGACATACCTATTGTCACGGAACGCTTAAAAATCGAAGTACTTACTTTGAAGACTTAACGTGCGGAAACGAGTCGCTATAGGTCGTGGACTTAAATGGCAATAGTTTTGGAGCGTTTGGGGAATATTGATTTTCGAGCCTATGGGACATACCTATTGTCACGGAACGCTTAAAAATCGAAGTACTTACTTTGAAGACTTAACGTGCGGAAACGAGTCGCTATAGGTCGTGGACTTAAATGGCAATAGTTTTGGAGCGTTTGGGGAATATTGATTTTCGAGCCTATGGGACATACCTATTGTCACGGAACGCTTAAAAATCGAAGTACTTACTTTGAAGACTTAACGTGCGGAAACGAGTCGCTATAGGTCGTGGACTTAAATGGCAATAGTTTTGGAGCGTTTGGGGAATATTGATTTTCGAGCCTATGGGACATACCTATTGTCACGGAACGCTTAAAAATCGAAGTACTTACTTTGAAGACTTAACGTGCGGAAACGAGTCGCTATAGGTCGTGGACTTAAATGGCAATAGTTTTGGAGCGTTTGGGGAATATTGATTTTCGAGCCTATGGGACATACCTATTGTCACGGAACGCTTAAAAATCGAAGTACTTACTTTGAAGACTTAACGTGCGGAAACGAGTCGCTATAGGTCGTGGACTTAAATGGCAATAGTTTTGGAGCGTTTGGGGAATATTGATTTTCGAGCCTATGGGACATACCTATTGTCACGGAACGCTTCAAAATCGAAGTACTTACTTTGAAGACTTAACGTGCGGAAACGAGTCGCTATAGGTCGTGGACTTAAATGGCAATAGTTTTGGAGCGTTTGGGGAATATTGATTTTCGAGCCTATGGGACATACCTATTGTCACGGAACGCTTCAAAATCGAAGTACTTACTTTGAAGACTTAACGTGCGGAAACGAGTCGCTATAGGTCGTGGACTTAAATGGCAATAGTTTTGGAGCGTTTGGGGAATATTGATTTTCGAGCCTATGGGACATACCTATTGTCACGGAACGCTTCAAAATCGAAGTACTTACTTTGAAGACTTAACGTGCGGAAACGAGTCGCTATAGGTCGTGGACTTAAATGGCAATAGTTTTGGAGCGTTTGGGGAATATTGATTTTCGAGCCTATGGGACATACCTATTGTCACGGAACGCTTAAAAATCGAAGTACTTACTTTGAAGACTTAACGTGCGGAAACGAGTCGCTATAGGTCGTGGACTTAAATGGCAATAGTTTTGGAGCGTTTGGGGAATATTGATTTTCGAGCCTATGGGACATACCTATTGTCACGGAACGCTTAAAAATCGAAGTACTTACTTTGAAGACTTAACGTGCGGAAACGAGTCGCTATAGGTCGTGGACTTAAATGGCAATAGTTTTGGAGCGTTTGGGGAATATTGATTTTCGAGCCTATGGGACATACCTATTGTCACGGAACGCTTAAAAATCGAAGTACTTACTTTGAAGACTTAACGTGCGGAAACGAGTCGCTATAGGTCGTGGACTTAAATGGCAATAGTTTTGGAGCGTTTGGGGAATATTGATTTTCGAGCCTATGGGACATACCTATTGTCACGGAACGCTTAAAAATCGAAGTACTTACTTTGAAGACTTAACGTGCGGAAACGAGTCGCTATAGGTCGTGGACTTAAATGGCAATAGTTTTGGAGCGTTTGGGGAATATTGATTTTCGAGCCTATGGGACATACCTATTGTCACGGAACGCTTAAAAATCGAAGTACTTACTTTGAAGACTTAACGTGCGGAAACGAGTCGCTATAGGTCGTGGACTTAAATGGCAATAGTTTTGGAGCGTTTGGGGAATATTGATTTTCGAGCCTATGGGACATACCTATTGTCACGGAACGCTTAAAAATCGAAGTACTTACTTTGAAGACTTAACGTGCGGAAACGAGTCGCTATAGGTCGTGGACTTAAATGGCAATAGTTTTGGAGCGTTTGGGGAATATTGATTTTCGAGCCTATGGGACATACCTATTGTCACGGAACGCTTAAAAATCGAAGTACTTACTTTGAAGACTTAACGTGCGGAAACGAGTCGCTATAGGTCGTGGACTTAAATGGCAATAGTTTTGGAGCGTTTGGGGAATATTGATTTTCGAGCCTATGGGACATACCTATTGTCACGGAACGCTTAAAAATCGAAGTACTTACTTTGAAGACTTAACGTGCGGAAACGAGTCGCTATAGGTCGTGGACTTAAATGGCAATAGTTTTGGAGCGTTTGGGGAATATTGATTTTCGAGCCTATGGGACATACCTATTGTCACGGAACGCTTAAAAATCGAAGTACTTACTTTGAAGACTTAACGTGCGGAAACGAGTCGCTATAGGTCGTGGACTTAAATGGCAATAGTTTTGGAGCGTTTGGGGAATATTGATTTTCGAGCCTATGGGACATACCTATTGTCACGGAACGCTTAAAAATCGAAGTACTTACTTTGAAGACTTAACGTGCGGAAACGAGTCGCTATAGGTCGTGGACTTAAATGGCAATAGTTTTGGAGCGTTTGGGGAATATTGATTTTCGAGCCTATGGGACATACCTATTGTCACGGAACGCTTAAAAATCGAAGTACTTACTTTGAAGACTTAACGTGCGGAAACGAGTCGCTATAGGTCGTGGACTTAAATGGCAATAGTTTTGGAGCGTTTGGGGAATATTGATTTTCGAGCCTATGGGACATACCTATTGTCACGGAACGCTTAAAAATCGAAGTACTTACTTTGAAGACTTAACGTGCGGAAACGAGTCGCTATAGGTCGTGGACTTAAATGGCAATAGTTTTGGAGCGTTTGGGGAATATTGATTTTCGAGCCTATGGGACATACCTATTGTCACGGAACGCTTAAAAATCGAAGTACTTACTTTGAAGACTTAACGTGCGGAAACGAGTCGCTATAGGTCGTGGACTTAAATGGCAATAGTTTTGGAGCGTTTGGGGAATATTGATTTTCGAGCCTATGGGACATACCTATTGTCACGGAACGCTTAAAAATCGAAGTACTTACTTTGAAGACTTAACGTGCGGAAACGAGTCGCTATAGGTCGTGGACTTAAATGGCAATAGTTTTGGAGCGTTTGGGGAATATTGATTTTCGAGCCTATGGGACATACCTATTGTCACGGAACGCTTAAAAATCGAAGTACTTACTTTGAAGACTTAACGTGCGGAAACGAGTCGCTATAGGTCGTGGACTTAAATGGCAATAGTTTTGGAGCGTTTGGGGAATATTGATTTTCGAGCCTATGGGACATACCTATTGTCACGGAACGCTTAAAAATCGAAGTACTTACTTTGAAGACTTAACGTGCGGAAACGAGTCGCTATAGGTCGTGGACTTAAATGGCAATAGTTTTGGAGCGTTTGGGGAATATTGATTTTCGAGCCTATGGGACATACCTATTGTCACGGAACGCTTAAAAATCGAAGTACTTACTTTGAAGACTTAACGTGCGGAAACGAGTCGCTATAGGTCGTGGACTTAAATGGCAATAGTTTTGGAGCGTTTGGGGAATATTGATTTTCGAGCCTATGGGACATACCTATTGTCACGGAACGCTTAAAAATCGAAGTACTTACTTTGAAGACTTAACGTGCGGAAACGAGTCGCTATAGGTCGTGGACTTAAATGGCAATAGTTTTGGAGCGTTTGGGGAATA
>CAUEGO010000226.1:0-23926 GCA_958496205.1 Idaea biselata
GGGGTGTGATTGTGGTAATTTTTTTAAATATTTTTTTCTAAATTAGAAACTAGTCGTCGCTTTGACGGCATTTACCAAAAGATAGGTCAGTCACAGTCACACAGACAGTCACAGCCTACCTAAATAGTTAACATTGAATTTTTTCCTATATTTGTGGTTCAGTATTGATGGAAGGTAAATGTAAATACCGGGTCCATATTGGCTCATATAAAGTCCTATTCTTTGTCTGACTACCGATTTATGTTCATATTAATAACTTTTCCTAATTTTATTTTACATACTTTTTTTATTCAGACATTTTTATTACTACCATCAGAGCTCATAACAGTTAGTGATCATATTTTTTTTTATTATAGGTACTGTTACTACCAAGAACAGTTGAAAATTAAAATGTTATTTTTTAGATTTCTTTTCTTCATAACATTCACGATCATATTGCTATAATTAATAATGTTGTTACTAAGATTATTTATATTAATAAAGGCAACTGTAACAAAACTTTTTTTATGAACTACCCCAATATCAAACTGTAACGGAAATTTTCGATTGTTTTTGACCTGTGTTCTGTCGATCTTCTTAAAAATACTTATGATTAAGATATATCACGTTTTTTTATAGTATAAGGCGCTGCGTGTAATTATGTTCTCACATAAACCCAACCTATCCGAGTCGGTGTGCTCCGTATATTTTTTTTCAAGTTCGAGTAAAACGCGCGTTATTAAGATAACAATAGAAGCGAAACAAATGTATGAATATAGACATTATGATTTTCAATAATATGGATAAAAACATTTATGATTAAGAAATTTATTAAACAAATTAGTAAAACGGGGCAAGTGCGACACTCGCGCACAAAGGGTTCCGTACCACTATCACAATTGGATACGGAACCCTAAAATGGTTTACAACAACCAATTTTTAATTTTTATAGGAAAATATGAAATATTTATCTTCGATTCTACTCCCATCAAACGACCGAATCACTCAATAAAAAAAAAACCTTGGCACAAAGAAAATCTGAAACTTATAAGAAACTCTTTGGTAAGTAAGGCAGACTGGTATATTTGACAGATAGGGCAGCCATTTTGAATTCCATGACCAACTCGATTTGTCCTGACCAATCAGAAGCGACCTCACATTGAACTAAACTCCTTGTTATTTTTGAAACACGTTTGTTGTATGGGAGCCCCTTTTAAATAATTGTTTTATTTTGTTTTTAGTATTTGTTGTTGTAGCGGCAACCAAAATACATCTTCTGTGAAAATTTCAACCTTCTAGCTATTACGGTTCATGAGATACAGCCTGGTGACAGACGGACAGACGGACGGACGGACGGACGGACGGACGGACGGACGGACGGACGGACGGACGGACGGACAGACAGACAGACAGACAGACAGACAGACAGACAGCGAAGTCTCATTAATAGGGTCCCGTTTTTACCTTAAGGTACGGAACCCTAAAAACGAAGTTATGGATAGTGATTTTATGAATTTCAATGATTATGAATATTTTAATGTTTAATTTAAAAAAAAATATGAAGAATGATTATTACGATTTTAAATGGTATGTCAAACATTTTCGGACATCCGATGATAGGAGTTGAAAATTTATGTAAGATGATCCGCCCCCGTAAATACCGCTGTGAATATACTTTTAATTAATACATATTTTATTTTTAAATTGTTTCTTCGAACATTTTGTTCTGTCATAATTATAATAATAAAAGTTGTAAAAAAATTAGGATTTCTAAGAAAAAATATTAGTTCCTATCATTCCGTCCATTAATCCCGATTATGAACTAACACTGTAAATTGATAGGGGTTTGTGTAGTTTCTGTCTAAAAAAAATCTCATATTCGAATAAACTTTTTATACTAATGGGGATTTTTGAACTTTTTATCCACTAATCCCCATTTTGTGAGAATCTGCAAATAATGGGGATTTGTGGACAAAAAGTTCACAAATCCCCATTAATGGGGATTATCAATGGGGATTAGTGGAATAACCCCGTGTGGGGATATAGAATTGTAGTACCTAGTTCTTTGAGAGAAACGGTACTAAAAGAAATTCACGAGGGGCACCCGGGTATTGTTAAAATGAAACAAATAGCGCGTAATTATATTTGGTGGGAGAACATAGACGGCGATTTAGAACGAGTTGCGCGGGAGTGTGTAGCTTGTAGGGAGATGCGAGCGGCGCCGAGTGCCGCGCCACTGCATGCCTGGCCGTGGCCAGCTGATCCGTGGGCGCGCCTGCATCTCGATTTTCTTGGTCCGTTTCATAATAATTATTATTTAGTTATTGTTATTATTGACGCGCATTCGAAGTGGATTGAGGTTGAAAAAATAAGTTCAACTTCTGCCAGCGTAGTCATCAATTACCTACGTCAATTATTTGCACGTTTTGGATTGCCAAAACTTATAGTGAGTGATAATGGACCACCATTTTCTTCAAATGTTTTTGCACATTATTTAAAGCTAAATGGTATTAAACATAATTTAATAGCACCGTACCACCCGTCTAGTAACGGAGCTGCCGAAAAGAGCGTTGGTTTAATTAAACGGGTACTTAAAAAGGCACTTGTCGAAAAAGAAGACGCTCATATTGCATTACAACGCTTTTTATTCACATACAGAAACACGGAACAGAGTACAACGGGGGTCGAACCCGCTGTCGCTCTAATCGGAAGGCGTCTCCGCGGTCGCCTCGATTTATTAAGGCCCGATACAGGCGAGCGAGTTCGAGCCGCACAGTCTCTGCAGCAACAGGGTCGAGACGTGCCGCTGCGAACAGCTGATAAAGGGGACCAAATATTAGTTCGTAATTATTCTAAGTCAGGACGCCGGTGGTCAGAGGGCATAGTTAGCGAACGATTGGGTCCGGTTTCGTATCAGGTCAAAATGAATAATGGTCAGATGCATAAACGACACATAGATCAGCTGGTCACCCGCAACTCCCGCCACTCTCTTAGCAATGTAGTGAAATTATCCGATAATAACATAAACAAGACTCAGGACGACTTAGTAGCAGACCCGGACGTACAGGGCGACGCGGACAATGACATTAGGGAGGAATTTTTTGACAGTGTGGGCGAGGAAGCGGGTGTCGGAGGCGACACTCACGACGACGCACTATCTACTTATAATAATGAATAATGATCTAGTTCGCAGGAGAGCTGCTTCGCGCTGTTTAGAAAAAATGAAACAGCTCGTTAATTAAAAGGTTCATTCTTTTATTATGTAAAGGTACATATTTATATAATATATTTACTTATAACGTACCTACTTTGCAGTACGTAGGTACTTTAACTGTATAACTTTAACTGCACAGGTGTTTAAATTACTTTACTATTGGGTACGTAATTTCGTATGACTTGGGTACCTAAATATCCAACACAATCTGTTGTAGATACCTACTATTGTGTGCATAACTGTATTGCTCAGTCATTAACACGTTTGTTTATTTTTTTATTCATGGTTTAGTAAAAGTTTAGATAGTGATAGATATTACGTTAGCAAGTAGTTAATTTAGGGAGGAAAAGTGTTATGTATGTAACTATTTAATATGTCGGTAGTTCAATAAATCAGTTTACTTTCGAAGCTCGTGTCTTATTGAAGTCCCGTACTTAACAGTAAGTACTTTGATTTTGAAGCCTTCCGTGACAATAGTAGGTAGGTATAGCGCGATAGGCTTCAAAAATCAATATTCCCCAAACGCTCCCAAACGATTGCCATTTAAGTCCACGACCTATAGCGACTCGTTTCCGCACCTTAAGTCTTCAAAGTAAGTACTTTGATTTTGAAGCCTTCCGTGACAAATAGTAGGTAGGTAGGTATAGCGCGATAGGCTCCAAAAATCAATATTCCCCAAACGCTCCCAAACGATTGCCATTTAAGTCCACGACCTATAGCGACTCGTTTCCGCACCTTAAGTCTTCAAAGTAAGTACTATGATTTTGAAGCCTTCCGTGACAATAGTAGGTAGGTATAGCGCGATAGGCTCCAAAAATCAATATTCCCCAAACGCTCCCAAACGATTGCCATTTAAGTCCACGACCTATAGTGACTCGTTTCCGCACCTTAAGTCTTCAAAGTAAGTACTTTGATTTTGAAGCCTTCCGTGACATGACAATAGTAGGTAGGTATAGCGCGATAGGCTCCAAAAATCAATATTCCCCAAACGCTCCCAAACGATTGCCATTTAAGTCCACGACCTATAGCGACTCGTTTCCGCACCTTAAGTCTTCAAAGTAAGTACTTTGATTTTGAAGCCTTCCGTGACAATAGTCCTGCTTCTGGCAACACCGCGATTAACAGCTGATCTAAATTGTTCCGATTAATTATTGTTTTAAATTAATAAAAAATAGCCCTTCGCCGATTTCTAAGGTCAAAATAGGGTTTTAATATTAAGTATTACGTGTGTGGATGTTTTGTTAAGTGTTTAAAATAGTAAATAACTAACCAAGAAATTCGTTGTAAAATCAAAGTTTTTTTCAAAATATATCGTTGTTTTTCCGTGTTTGTGGATTATTTGTGCCTGAATTTGGTTTAAAATATAAATTCTAAGCGTAACCACGTAAGTACATTGTAATTTACATGTATTTTGTTGCGATTTAATAATAAAAATTCACCTAACCTCACTCGCCGGCCGGTCTGACAGTTCCATAGAATTGTGTTTACGTCGTAGACTTTCTACAAGGTTTGCTTGTAAACATGATGACTCGCAGAGCCTTATCTCGTGAACAGGAGAACATGAAGCTACAATTAGCATTTAAAGAACTACAGGCTACCAAGGAACTGTCTGCCCAGCTTCAAAGTGAAAGGGAAGACAACGAAAGGTTGTTGCTTGAGGCCTTAGAGAAAAACAAAATGTTAAAAAGTGAGATGTCTTCGTTACATACGAAATATCTCGAAACTATAAGTGAGCGGGACACATTTAAACAGTTGGTAGGCAGTTTTGAAAAATGTAGCTCTGAATATGACCGCACCCTGGATAGAATCTGTACGTTGGAGCAAGAGTTGGTTGAGGCACACCGGTACATTGCCTCTGTAGAAGAACAATGCCACAACTACACAGTCACCCAAAATCAAAGTCTATTAAATGAATTAGTTAGTGCGGACCCGCAGTTTGTTTCTAATGGAATCGATGAAAACTGTCCTGTGGTTATAAATCTCACTCAAAATAAAAGAATGCCTAGTGAAACAGACGGCCCGGTACGTCTAATCGGTTGCAGTAGAAATAAACTTAAAAAATATATTAAAATCAGTAAATTTATTAAAAAGAAAGTTAAATTAATTAAAATCCATAAAAGATTTTATAAAAGTGTAAAACTAAATACTAAACGATTACAAACTATTGAAAGTCTAAAAATGTACTGTACACAATTAAAAAATAAGCAGCTGAAGTATGAAACTGACACACAGACTTGGGACTTTGAGGTTAAAGGTCTTAGGGAGTCATTGAACTCAGCGCTCAAGAAATATGAATCATCACAAAGTGTTATCAGTGAGTATTCATTGGCTATGGATGCCCTTGTTAAAGATCTTAAATACAACGCAGATCGATATGATTCCCTAATGGCTTCTCAAACATGTCCATGCCCACACGTTGACCCGACTCCAACAAGCAGTTGTACTAATAATAATCCCTCATCGGTTGAGTGTGACAGTTTCCATAAGACAGCACATTTAAGTAAAAGTAATATAAATACACAAAATAAATTAAATAATGTAAGCAAAAGCAACCTCCTTCTAAACCAGCCATCAATTTTAATGTACTCCGACGAAATCGGCCAAGATATGGGCTCAAAATTAAATTTGTTATTAAAGGAACAAATAATAATAAATAACTGTTTTCCTAATACTTGTTTTAAAAATATAATAAGAAAAGTAATTAATTCAAAAAATTCTTTTAATAATGCCTCAAAATTAATTATTTTAGTGGGAGATAGAGGCAATGTGGACAGAAAAGAACTGATATCTTACTGTGACTCCCTTAACAATTTAAATGTAAACAAAATTATAATGTTCACATTCCCCTACATAAAAAAACATGCCAGAAGCAGAAAACCACAAAAGGTACATGCTAAATTGTATGTTACATACCATAGCATAATGTAATAACAATAAATTTGACCTCATTGATTCTAACTCTATAGTTAGTAATTATTATTATATGACAAAAGGTAGATACTACCTTAATAATAGGAGTAAACGACAGATAGCTTGTTCGCTATCCTATTTTTTAAATATTTCAGCCAAGAACTTGGCTAATAACCAGGCTGTCTCTATTGAGCAGTATGATATTTTGAATAGTGACATTTCTGATGAAAACCTTTCATCGAATAATTTAAATTACAATCTGAGACAATAGAGGTATCCTCTAGCTCATTAGTGGTAGAAAATAATAAGGACATTGCTCAATTTTTAATAGCATTGTCCAAAAAGTCAAATTATAATGGTTACCTAAATAAATGCCCTCAAATCAAATAAAATTAAAAATAATACTAAAATAAATTGTATTATAAACCTGGTGCATCTAAACATTGATCGTTTGACAAAGGGCAAGATACTAACACTGGAATTATTCATGAACTCGGATAATATTGATATTGTATGTTTAACTGAGCATCACCTGCGGGCACACGAGCTCATGTTTAATTTCAGCAATCACCAGGTCGGTAGCGCATTCTGCAGAAAGAGCATGGCAAAGGGGGGATCTCTTGTCTTATTAAATAAAAATTTAGTATTTAAAGAAAGAAAAGATGTTGTGTCTCTCTCTGTAGAGAGTGTCATAGAAATAGCTTGTGTGGAATTGGAGCAATTAATAGTGGCTAGTGTATACAGAAGGCCTGTTGATGATAATTTTAACGTATTTATTGAAGTACTTGATGCTTTGCTAGGAAAGTTATCTAATTCTAAGAAACAACTGGTTGTATGTGGTGATTTTAATGTAAATCTCTTTAGAGTTTATTCTTTTTCAAATAAACTCCTAAATTTATACAACACATACAACCTGTCCAATGTCTTCCTGGAGCCTACTAGAGTAACGGATACTTCGGCAACATGTATTGATAATATCTATGTTTCTGAAAGTGTAAATGTAAACAGTAAATGTGTTTTTAAAAAAAATTAAATCTGATCACTATGGTCAGTTAATAAATTTCGCCATCGTTATAAAATCTATACCTAAGAGGAAGATAACCTATGTACCTACCAGTAACTTTAGCTCGTCTTGAGAAATTAAAATTAAATTTAACTAACATTATACCATTTCTTCCGTGTGAAATGGATCCAAATGTATTGTATAATAATTTCTTCTCGGTACTTAATGACCAATTTAAATCAATTTTCACTCCTCGAACAATGGTAGTTTCTAACAAACGCGAATTTAGTGACTGGGCAACAGTTGGAATCCATCGAAGTAGACAAAAACTATATGAGCTATACGCGGAAAGACAGTTCAATTTTTCAGAGGAGTTTAAGGTTTATGTTAAAAATTATTCCAAAATATTTCACAGAGTATGTGTGCTTGCTAAATGTTTTTCCATTCAAACAAAAATCAAAAATGGCAATAATATAATTAAAGACTCTTGGAAAATTATAAATGCTGAAACAGGGAGAACCACAGCTAAAAATAGTATATTTAAATTAAAGATAGATAATAAGATAATCATTAATGATGTAGATGTTGCAAGCGAATTTGAATCCTTTTTCACAAGTATACCTATTACTTTGACAAAAACTTTGAACTCCTCAACCCCCATTGCAGAATCTTTGTTAAAAAGTCATGTACTCGAATGCAACACAAAATTTAAATTTCAACATGTAAGAAATCATGATATTATGGTAAGCCTTAAGCAAATAAATCTGAAGACTAAAGATCTATGGGGGATCTCCGTGCCTATTGTAAAGTCTATTATTGAACATATTGTGCCAGATTTAGTCATGATTTTCAATAGGTGTATTGACTGTGGTGTATTTCCTGATCTAATGAAATTAAGTAAAATTACTCCCTTATTTAAATCGGGTAGTACGTCAGATCCCACTAATTTTAGACCAATTTCTGTACTACCATCACTTAGTAAAATCTTTGAAAAAATTATTTTAAACCAACTTTTAAAACATTTTCATGATAATAATATTCTCCACAATAAACAGTTCGGTTTCAGTAAGGGACGTTCAACTACTGATGCAGGTATTGCATTACTTCAAAGTATATATAAAGCCTGGGAGGAGTCACACGATGCCTATGGGGTGTTCTGTGACTTATCTAAGGCATTTGATTGCGTTCAACATGATACATTGATCATGAAACTACATCACTATGGTATTAAAGATAGCGCTCATCTTATTTCCTCCTATTTGAGCAATAGGGTTCAGTGTGTCGATGTCAACGGAAAACGATCCCCCGGCTCTCCTGTAACAATGGGGGTTCCTCAAGGATCCATATTAGGACCATTCCTGTTTTTAGTTTATATTAATGACCTACCTTACCTAGTAAGGGACAAACATGAGATAGTATTGTTTGCAGATGATACCTCATTGGTATTTAAAGTTAAAAGACGCCAATTAAATATAGACGACGTGAACAATGCTCTCTCTAAAATAGTATATTGGTTCAATACCAATAATCTTTTACTGAATGGATCCAAAACAAAATGTATTAAATTCACACTTCCTAATGTTAAACATGTTAAAACTGTAGTGAAAATTAATAACGAGGAAGTCGAAAAGGTTGAGAAGGCTGTCTTTCTAGGTATAACTCTAGACTCTAAGCTTCAATGGGGCCCACATGTGAAAGCTTTGTCCGCTAGACTAAGTTCTGCAGCTTACGCTGTTAAGAAAATTCGTGAATTCACAGATATTAAGACTACCCGCCTGGTCTATTTCGGCTACTTCCACAGCATTATGTCATATGGCATCCTGCTGTGGGGGTGTGCTGCAGATATTAAGGATATCTTCATTTTACAGAAGAGAGCGGTACGCGAGCTATCTACGGGTTGGGCCCTAGAGAATCACTTAGAGAAAAATTTAAAGAAATAAATATTTTAACAGTATATTCACAATATATTTACGAAAATCTTTTATACGTCCATAAAAATAAGGACAAGCTTGTTAAAAATCGGGACATACATTTATTTAATTTAAGAAATAAAGATGATCTAACTGTGCCCTGGAGTAGCCTCCAGAAAATAAACAGGTCCTTCTCTAGCTCATCTATGCTCTACTATAATAAGTTACCCAAGAATGTGTGTGACATGTCCATTAAAAGCAAACTGTCCAGGATGGCATACTATAATACATCGGATTATATTAACGATAAAAATCCATGGAAATGAATACTTTATTGAAAGACGGGGACAGACAGGGGCACGGTCGCGTTCGCGAATGCTTGGTTCGTTCGGCTCGGTTCGGTTCGTCCTGGGGCGTATTCATGGAGTTCTGTGGTAAAGTAGCAGGATAAGTTATGGAAAGGAGTAAATAGATGGTTCTACCTACGAATTTTAAAATAAAATTCTATAGTGTAGGAAAGGAATGCAAGGCTGGCACCACAGAACTCTGGTGGTGTGTCCCGGGGCGGTTTGGGCGGTGTTGGGCGGGTTGTGTGTTTGTGGATGAGATAGTGTTTTAAGTAAATTTTTTTTTTATGTTTATTATTTTGTATATTATAACTTATTTGAACAGATAGACAGACAGACATAGTTACTTTCGCTCTTGTAATGCTAGTAAGGATTATTATAGTAAGTATAGATTATTGCTCCAGTTCCACTTTTCTTCAATAATATTATATATGCGACAATGTAAATCACATGATTACTGCAAAAAAAAAAAATATACAAAAAAAAAACCCCATGAGTTTCTTGCGTCTTCTTCTCATGTCATGGAGGTCGCGATCCGAAGACATAGTAAAGTTTGGGGAATATTGATTTTTGGAGCCTATCGCGCTATACCTACCTACTATTGTCACGGAAGGCTTCAAAATCAAAGTACTTACTTTGAAGACTTAAGGTGCGGAAACGAGTCGCTATATTTGTTTCTACATCTAAGAACACCTTCAAAACGCACTAGACATACACAACACACGCTCTTCTCCATCCCTGGAACTCGCACCAACTACGGCAGGAATTCCATTGTTTCTCGCACCCTTCATTGCTACAATGAGAAGTTCTCGGCACTGGATTTCTTCCTTCCTACTATTGTCACGGAAGGCTTCAAAATCAAAGTACTTACTTTGAAGACTTAAGGTGCGGAAACGAGTCGCTATAGGTCGTGGACTTAAATGGCAATCGTTTGGGAGCGTTTGGGGAATATTGATTTTTGGAGCCTATCGCGCTATACCTACCTACTATTGTCATGTCACGGAAGGCTTCAAAATCAAAGTACTTACTTTGAAGACTTAAGGTGCGGAAACGAGTCGCTATAGGTCGTGGACTTAAATGGCAATCGTTTGGGAGCGTTTGGGGAATATTGATTTTTGGAGCCTATCGCGCTATACCTACCTACTATTGTCACGGAAGGCTTCAAAATCAAAGTACTTACTTTGAAGACTTAAGGTGCGGAAACGAGTCGCTATAGGTCGTGGACTTGGCATATTCCACAAATCCTCTTACATGATCCCCTGCCCAGGGGATTTGTAGACTTTTTGTCCACAAATCCCCTGGCGGCGATACGGCGGATTACTCAGGGGATTTGTGGACAAATAGTCTACAAATCCCCTTAATTTAAAATTATATTATCGTTTTTTTAATCATATAAAAACAGTGTGTTAGATAGCCTCAGTCTTTATGTAGCATGTATAGGGCTTGCATTATCCGTTAACTTTTATCTATCCGGATAATCCGGATATTAAAATTTCATTATCCGGATATCCGGATAAGTCAATTCGGATAATTTTTAAAATTTAATAAAATTAAGAAAAAAACCTTACTATAAAGTTTTAATTAATAAAAACAAAGGCTTTTAAAAGATATATACGCATATTATTATTTATTTTCTTACCTTGACGTTTCAACCACGCGACCCTCGCGACCAAGACCATTGTAACATGGTTACGTCGAGGTAAGAAAATAAATAATAATACGCGATTAAGACCCGAGAAAATGTAACTATGTTAACTAATCGTGTGAATTTACAAAGTTTATATACGCATATATCGATAGTTGAGAGATCTCGGTCGGCAATTTTGATTTTTATTTCGTATTAAGCTGTTGAAGCATTTGCTGAAACTCTCGAAAAATAAGTGTCTTCCTCTGCGGTAGCCGCTGTATCGAAGCTCCTGAAGCTTCTTTCGAGAACTCAGTATGATTCTTGTAGGCACCCTTAATATTACATAAATCTTAAAAATATTATTGTTATTCTTTAAGAATATCTGAAGTGCAGCAAATTTTTGCAGGATTTATTGAATATGAGCATATGCTCCTGCTTAGGATCGCCAAAAGGAAGTCGATACAATGATCCTTACATAATGTGTGTTATAGCTTTTTGGGTGAGAAAATTAAACATGCTAAAGAATCTTGGAGCACAAGCAATAGTAGAAAAAAGTAATTCGAAACTTCTAAATCTGTGAGACCATTGGTGACAATTTACACTATTCATTAATTTACATTCACGTTGACCTATTCTTGAGATCTATTTTTTACTAGCCAGCCAGCAACTAGGTTGTAAGAAATTCTGTATCTATTTGACAAATGTTTTGGGTACTTCTATCGGTTCAACCGTTTTTAGTCGGAAAGTCAATAAGATGTTGTCTTTGTACTACTAAGAACACTGCTATTTTTCAACTGGGTTCTTAATCTAGGACTCTTAGTTGAATTTTGTCTTTTCCGGTCAGGTATTATAACGTAAAAATTACGAGAAAGCGTTTGATCGCGTCAAACATGATATCCTGTTGCAGCGCTTGATCTACGTTGGTTTGGATGGCAAAGACATACTAAGATTCATTAAGACCTAGTATTGGAACCAAAGGGCTGCGGTCCGAGTCAAGGACTCAAAAACAGAACTATTGAAAATACGTCGTGGAGTCAGACAGGGCTGCATCTTATCTCCCCTGTTGTTCAATTTGTACTCGGAGGCGATAATATCGAAAGCGCTAGAAGAATATGAGATCGAAGTTAAAGTAAACAGAAAAATCGTGAACAATTTAAGATATGCCGATGACACTGCACTTGTAGCCTCATCAGAGCTGGACCTACAGATATTATTAGACAGAGTTAATGAGTGCAGGTTAAAATCAGGGTTGAGTATGAACGTGTCTAAGACTAAATTTCTGGTAGTATCAAGGAACTACTTCAATCCCAGAATCACTGTCGCAGGTTCAGATATAGTGCGGGTTCCAATGGTTAAATTAGAGGTATTTATACTTTGCAATGGGTTAATAAAAAATGGGATAGCGAACAAGAAATTCGTACTCGGATTGGAATTGCCCAAGCCACCCAGTCAGTTATGCAGTCGCCAACTACCCATAAAGCTCAGAGTTAGAATACGCCAGTGTTATGTGTGGCCAGTAGTAATCTACGGTAGTGAAGCCTGGACTGCGAAAGTCAATACACAAGGGTTCCTCGAAGCTTTCGAGATGTGGTGCTACCGTAGAATGCTACGTATTAGCTGGACACAGAAAGTCTCCAACGTGCGGGTACTCCAACGTGTCGGCAAGAGACGCGAGTGGCATACTTGGGTCAAGTTTTGCGACACGAGAAATACGAGCTTCGCCAAATAATAATGATGGGCAAAGTCGCAGGCAAGAGACCCGTTAGACGAAGAAAGAAGTCGTGATTGAGAAACATCCGAGAGTGGCCAAACATTTCCAGCGTGAAACAACTTTTTCGCTTGGCACAAACCGGAACAAGTTCGCTGAGCTGACGGCCAATCTCCAGAGGTGGATTGGCACCAGAAGAAGAAAAAGAATGGATATATTAAAGTGGATTTTCGAAAGAAATGGATACACGATACCGATAAAATAACTAAAAACTAAAATACTAATGAATTGCAATGATTGCCAACTTTGGATAATTCTTGCATTGTCTGTGATTAGATTAAGCCAGCGAGCGAAGCGTCTCTGCTTCAAGTCTGGCAATATTTGTTTTCTGTTACAGTTGGTTAATTTGTTACTTCTCCTCTACAGGAAGTATTTTTTAATCGACATTGATGAAACTTGATATACAGATTCTATGAGCCTTTACATTTTTTTGTGGCGGGGGATTTTAAATTGGTCGAGTATTTCTCCCACAAAGGGGGCTTCTTGATATCTCCCCTCTATGAGATCCGTTTTCAAAGATTCTTTTTATTTATAAGGTATTTTATTTATACCTACCTTCAAATTAGTCCCAAAAAAATATGATGAAGATCTAATTAGGATCTTCGGAATGATGAACAGGATAGCTCATCCAAATACAATAGATTGCTCACTTATTTATTTATTTATTTATTTTGGGAGAACCAACAGCTATTACACAAATATAAGTACACATTACAGCAAAGGGAAACACAAACCATGGCAGTCATGATCAAAAAGAGATAAATTATCAACTTCTACCTTTCGAGTCTAGAATAAACCCTTTATCCACAAGAACAACATGGTACTACATAGAAGTCGCTCCTGGTACTACTTTTTCATCACAAACTCTTCATATTTTCATCTTCTATCACTTGTTTTTTAAGGTGTCTATGTAAAACCTATGTAGGTACTCCTAATAAAGTGCTCGCGAGGTCTACTGTGCGCAGAACTACCAGTTTGTATTTGTTTGTACGTGCAAAGTAATTATCCGAAAAATACGAATTATCCGGATAAAAAAGTCAACTAAATCCGGATATTAATTTCGACGGATATCCGGATAATATGGATATCCGTTATCCGGATTGCAGCCCTAAGCATGTAGAAGTACCGTAGCTTTATTTTTTGTAATGTGTAATGCCACTAACACCACTTGAACTACCAGCCATATTTATTAACTAGCAGTGCCCCGCGGTTTCACCCGCGTAAGTCCCATTCCCGTAGGAATAGTTAGTTCCCGTCACCATCACTGTCAATAGTAAACAGTGCAACATGGCGCAGATCAAATAGGCACAGAATTCAGTGCGCTATCCCCTGTCCAACGACTTGTACCGTGGAGGTCAGTGGTTGCAACATATGTACTTACATTTTTAATATCGCGATATCTTTTTAATGAAATGTCCGAATTAAATCATTCAAAAGGTTCTAGGAAGGTATTGAATTCGTGTTGAATATGAAGTAATTTATTTTGAAGAATTTATACCAAGGTACAAAATAAAAGGTTATTAAAGCGACGGCTTTTTAATTATAAAAAAAATAACAAAAACACTTATTGTGAGATAACTACTATCTCACTATTGTAATTTTTGTTATTTTTTTTTATAATTAAAAAGCCGTCGCTTTAATAACCTTTTATTTGTACCTTGTGATTGTCTACAAAAAACATCGCTACACCATATTATGGTGGTGGACAATCACATGTTCTACAAAGTTATAGTACATAGTTTTGTTCTCTATCCAATAGTTTTCGCAGCGCACGCGATGTAAAGAATTTAAGGGTAATTTTTTTCACACCTTGTGTTACATTATTGGACTTTTAGTAAGGATCCCTATTTTTTTTTTAAATATAATATAACCTATAGTCTTCCTCAATAAATGGACTATCCAACACTGTTATACAAATCGGACCAGCGGTTCCTGAGATTAGCGCGTTCAAACAAACAAAAAAACAAACTCTTCCGCTTTATAATATTAGTATAGATTTAAAGAGTCGCAAAAATGCACCGTATTCCGAAACAGGTAATAACACACTGATACAAAATGCAAATTTCCTTACAATACTTAGAACAATAACAACCCTTTGAAAACCGGTTTAAAGCCGACAGCATTGTGTAGGTATTTATTTTACAGGATTATGGAATTTATTGTTATGCGCATTGAGGGCGAATTGCAACAAACTATAATTTTCGCCTAGTTCCATATCAACGAACTTCTCACAAATAATAATACCATAGGACAAACAATGCTACTGCCCAATGTACATCTCACTAATATTAAAAATGCGAAAGTTTGCAAGTACATACACTTGCAAACTTTCGTATGTAAATTTGTTACACTGCCACGCAAAAACTACTGAACCGATTGCAATTAAACTTGAAATATAGGCAGCTGAAAAACTGGAATACTTTTTGTACATAGGCTACTTTTTATCGTGATATTCCCGCGGGGACGGGACCTACGCGAGTGTCCGTGTATGGACTCGGTCGGCCGCTTAGTGTCGATTGTGCACAACGCTCAATTCTTTCATCGTCAATGTGTACGGACAGAGGACCAGTGCACATATAATTACGCGTCTTAATTACGCGATAGTCTAACCTAGAAGAATATTTAACTAAAATTGCATTACCTAACTAGTCTACGCAACCTTTATAACTTGAAAACGTTTTTATCATAAATGAACTAAGACCTGTTTTTTGTATCTACCCAAATCCACCTGTAATATTATTAAGAATGTCTTGACATTTAGGTTTACTATTTAACAACTATCTTATTTTATTATTAGAGAAAGTACCTGCCGTGCTGGTTTCTTATTTTTTGATTGGTTCGATAGATGTGCATCTTACGCGTATCGATAGACATAATCTAACTTTGTTTCTTCCGCATTTGGTATTTATTTCTTTATTTGTAACATCTTCGCAGATTACAGTATTAGCATACTACAAACCTTAGTGATTTTTAAAGCTATGTAAAATAAAATCATGATTTTTAAGTTTTAATTTAATAATAAAAGAAAAAAAACCGCGGGCGTAGCTAGTTTATTTATACGCCACACGTATAGTGTACTTCGTTTCTTTCGAAACTTTAATTATTTTATTTTCATTTTGTGTATATTGTATTTTATTTATAGACTTACACCGATTTTAAATATCGGTAAGGGGATTTGTAGACTTTTTATCCACAAATCCCCTGGCGGCAATACGACGGGTTTGCCAGGGGATTTGTGGACAAAAAGTCTACTAATCCCCTGGGCAGGGGATAGTGTAAGGGGATTTGTGGAATATGCCGTGTTAGTTACTCCACTTATAACTCAAGAACGGCTGAACCGATTTAGCTGAAAATTGGCAGGGAGGTAGTTTAGAGCCAGGAGAAGGGCATAGGATACTTTTTATCCCGTTCGATTAAAAAAAAATGCTTATTTATTGCCTTTAAGGCGGAACAAAGTTCGCCGGGTCAGCTAGTACGTATATATTTAAAACTAAACCAATTTAAATTACTACGCTAAGTGACTGTGACTTAATTTAAATTAAGCAATCTTCTTGATATTTTTTTTCAAAAAATCAATAGGATTATTCCATCTGCCAAATCCTTTAAATTCCTTCTGTATTGAATACCTTATTTTATTTATTTTTTAATTAGCAGATTTCAGGTTATAAAGGACATTGTTTTCCCCTTTGACTGTCAATACAGTCTAATTTTGGCGTACACAAATTTTCACCATCATCATCATCAATCATCGTGGTAGTACTTGCTCCTCGATCGTAATCCACTCTGAACACAAACTATAAACTATACTGGATGCTAAATTTCTGAATAGGTAACCAAATTTTATTATTGAACGCATTAGAGATCGAACAGCTGCCATCATATTCTCTTCTAATAGAATAGTCTATGATAGGTAACTAACCCATGTAGGTTAAACACCATTAGAGATTACAGACCTCTTTCTTTATCATAGTAGAAAGAAGTTTTAGTATATGACCTTACCTGCTTTCTGAAAACGGGCTTTAACAAGTCATGTTCAAGGAAGTGTCAAACTTTGCGATTGGATTGTGTATAATATGCGATATGTCATTGATGACGAAAACCTTGTTTAGACGACCTCCTAGTTAGACGAAATTAAGTTTTAGACTATCTGCTTTTATGACGACATCAGCTTTAGACCACCAACCAATTAGACGAGTTACTACGTTAGACTACCTGAGATTTAGACGATTCGATACTAACCCAAAAAATGTAGTACCCGGCGCGACTACTCATGGTAATACAGGTGAACCTTACAGTTCCAACTCTGCTCGTAATTCTATTATCTTTAGTACCTACATAGAAAACGCGCCAGTAAGCGCTAACAGTCGCGGCTTCGAGTCCCGCCGGGTACCAACAATTTTCGAAAGCATTTCTTCAAAAGCAGTTTAGACAAGTTGATGTTTAAATCAATTGCAGCGGTCTAAGTGACATTTTAGACTACTTTGCAAGTTAGACGAGTTACGAGATGCAATTTAGACGAGTTGCTACGTTAGACTACCTGTGACTTAGACGAAGTGATTTTTAGACGAGTTACGAGTTGCGATTTAGACGAGTTGCTACGTTAGACTACCTGAGATTTAGACGATTCGATACTAACCCGTATTTTGCATAACTTTCAATTTGCTTTGCAATCAAGCAATGCAAGTTTCAAAAAAAATATACCATGCGAGGATTTACATTAAACACAAGATAAGTAGGTAAAGAAAAGTAAAGTAAAGTAAATATTTATTGATTCGACTTTTAACTTTTCCTCGACTCGTTCCCGCCTAAACTCTCGACTTGTGTTTCTGCATTTGCAAACTGCAAGCAAATATTGAGTTTGTTTGCCACCGCTTTACCATAACTCTTGAACTTGAAACTTTGTGCCCGATCGGGCCAATACTTGATAATGGCAAGATGTACAAGATGTACGACGCCAAAGTTGTTTAGAAGAAGAAGGGTACGATAATAATCTCGACACTGGTAGATGTGCGAAGTAACAACACTTCGTGGATCGACGCCACAAGGAAAAAAAATGCCAAGTATTAAAAATTTTTGACATTGACAGTATTGACCACGGGTATTGACACTATCCAAGCCAAGGCGACCGTACACAAAATGGACCTTCCACAGATATCATATTCGGCACTTCAAAACAACTTGTTACACAAACTTATTTCAATGGGGAGGAGCACTAACTTTTTATCCCGGCAGAGGGCGATGTTCGACTAATCTAAGTTTGAAATAAGAACTGTCAAATAGTAGTATTTTCACAACTCTCGGCGGCTTCATTTATGTTTACGTTTATCATCTTCTATATATGAATAATTCTTTTTTTGTTGTGTTTGCTATTGTCAGGAGAAGGTTCTTATGAAAGAAAAAATGCTAAACCGATTTTGATGAATTTTATTTTTTTATACTAAACGACAGGACAACGTCTGTCGGGTCAGCTAGTATTTAAATAAAATGCCTCAATGTAGTAGGAGCATTTTTCCTACGATGTTTTTCTTTGAGACTAAACAAGACACCGACATAAATGGATTATTTTTAGATAATTTTAACACTAAAATAAAAAGACACCAACTTGACTTCACAGTACGGGCGAGACCACAAAATTAAAAAAAAAAGCTTAGTCGACTAGAGCGCCATCTGCTAACAGCTTTGCGTGTTCCACCTCATTGATATTTATGAAAAATGAAATGTAAACTAAAAAGCCCATGGTGTTAGTAGGTATTTTCGTCCTACTCTTGACAAGTTAAAAGATATTGGATGTTAAAGTTTCACATTTGGGAGAATTCTCTCTAGATGTGATATTAACATGTTTTAGGGTGCGTTCCACCAAACTATATTTGACCGCTTAAGTATTCTACTATTCTTTTCACTCTCTCACTGTCGGTGTTTTTATTTCAAGAAAATGTTGTCCATTTTTATTTATATCAGTTATATCTATTTTATGTAAGTCACTATTCTAATTTAATAGAAAAAGTAAGTTTCGGCTTGGCTGGCATAGTGTTTGTGGCCACCAAATTAAAACAGACAGACAGACAGCGAAGTCTCAGTAAAAGGGTCCCGTTTTTACCTTTAATGTACCTCTAAAAATGACCAGATTCGAAACCGCGACTACTGTAGTCCCGGGTTCGAATCTTTTTAACCAACTTCCCAAAAATAATGGCGGTTCTCAATGGGGTGGCACACGCAAAGCTGTGAGCAGATGACGCTGGCCTCGGATGATCTTTTTTTTTTTGTTGATGGTCCCCCACGAATGAAAACGCCGAGTTTTTTTTTCTTTCGGTCTGAGACCGATATGGCCAATTTGGCGCCGGGGGGTCTTTGGCGGGAAAGCGGAGACAACATGTCGTGCTCCAGTTGTATTTTCGTTAAACTATGTTGTAAACCCGGTTAAATTGTGATATTTTAGTGGAATCTTATTCAATTTAGTTCCGTGAATGTGCACAAGTGTAGTGGAAACAAAGTTGAGTGTTAAACATGGACTTTTCGTCGTTCCCTCCTAAGCCCCTTGAAGGTGTGGCGGACGCCCACAGAATCAACTTCAGGATTTCATACTAGCAGATGGCGTGCGTTACTAGTATGAAATCCTGAATCGCGCTATCAACTTTCTTTCCGTGATAAGCTCATATACAACTCCCGATGAGAGCAAAACCAGCTGCCCGGTGGAAGATCTTCCCTTTGGAGGTACACATCATCTCGTACTCCCAAACTGGTGACCCTGCACATGGACAAGAGCGCAACCTTCGCCGACATGAGCTTCAACCCCGCACCACCCTCACCTACCCCCTGCATTCTGCCAGCAGCAGCCGACAACCACTTCTATCCAAATCGGTTGGACCACAACGCCTGTATACTACACAAGCACTGGTTCACACCATCCAACGGCTACACCGCATCGCAACTGGGCACCTGCAGCACGCTGACTACATCCGGCACCTCATCGATTGGCCATCGACACACTGGATCATCACGTGCTATGCCCCTTCACACGTCCCGACTCACCGTGGACAACATTGTTCCGACTCACTGGAACAGCATCTTCCCGACTCATGGCCATATCGGTCTGAGACCGAAAGAATAAAAAAAAAACTCGGCGTTTCCATTGGTGGAGGACCATCATCGAAAAAAAAAAAGATCATCCGATGCCAGCGCCTCTGCAAACAGCTTTGCGCGTGGCACCCCATTGGGAGCGATCGTACGATGGTGCGAGGCGTTCTCATCGTGCGATGAGTTTCAAACATACAGATTTCATCAGAGTGTCCTATTTGAACCTCGCAAGTAATCGTGCGAGCACATAAAATCTCAATATAAACATAAAACGATCGTACGATGCGTTTGATCGTGTGATCCCAATTAGGACGACGCCTTATAGTTTTGGCGTCGTACATCTTGTACATCTTGCCAGTATCAAGTATTTTGCATGAAATTAGCCCGATCGGGCCTATAGTTTCAAGTCAGGGGCTATGGTAAAGCGGTGGCAACTTTACTATAACCTTCAAGGAGCTTCGGCGCGAACGACGGAAAGTCCATGTTTAACACTCAATTTTGTTTTCACTACACTTGTGCACATTCACGGAACTAAATTGAATAAGATTCCACCAAAATTACACAATTTAACCGAGTTTACAACATAGTTTAACGAAAATAAAATTGGAGCACGACTTGTTGTCTCCGCTTTCCCGCCGAAAGTCCGAGAGAGAGTTGTAAAAACACATGTTTGACAGTTCTTAATTCAAACCCAAAGGCGGTGATCCATTGGCGATCCGGCGAGTCAACAGTCCAAACCGTTGGCTCGTTGGCTCGTCGACTCGAGTTGTTGATCCATTAGCGCACCAAACAGTCTATTCTCATCGTTCTCATCATTTTTTGGACCGCGGAGTTGAAATTTCAAGCATGCACAACGAGCCTACGATCCCATCCGCCGGTTTTTAAGTCCGCAGACTTTTAAGTGCTCCATTGGCGGACCTTTGGCTCGCGAGTTCGACGGTTTTACTCGCCAATGGATCACCGCCTTAAGATCAGTCGACTAGCGCCCTCTGCCGGGGTAAAAAGTTAGTGTTCCTCCTCATTACTCGAAGACGGGTTGACCGATTGAGATATTTTTTTTTATCTCAAACGGTCAACCCAATCGAGTCAGGGCAAGGAAGGAAACTAATAAACTCTATTGATATTTAGAATACTAAGTGTACCTGCTGTATAATACATACATAGTTGATTTCATACATACTGTGTTAAAATAACCACACTATGAATGCGGGCGTGGAAGAGTTTAGGCTTACAGCAGGGCTTGTTACCGATACCAAATTCCCACTATAAATATCGGTAATTAACGATATTTTCAGGTAGCGATACTTGGTATCGAATTGAACCAATTAACGTTATAATTACCGATACTTTTTTCGTTACCTGGCGTTGTTGCCAAACCTCCGCGGCCGCACGGCTTGTCAACGCCGCGACGCGGTAAGTTCCCTGACTAGTTTAATTGATATCTGTGGGTAAGTTGCTCCGCTCCGCGCAGGGTTTCCAACTCATTATCTTAGGTTGGTGCTAAATGACATCTCAAATAGTGCTAGATTGATAAAAAAATTAAAAAAAGTGCTATTATTTAGACATCAACTTTTTCTTTGTGTTTGTTTGATTCGGAATGCCGCTTAATTTCAAATATTCTCGCATTAAATTCTGTTTTGCAAAATACACACATTGCTTATAAACTATCTTTTTGTATTTTGGATCGTTCTCCCATTCTTTTCTGTAATTTTGAACTTAACTCACTTTTTTATTTAAAGGAATACTTATCCATTTTTGTAGTTTTTATAGTTCACGAAACACTAAATTGACAAATTCACAACTAAAAACATTCGCAGTTCGCTTCTAAAGTGACCAGAAAAAAATCAGAATGCTGGCTGTTTAGTGCTAAATTAAGTGCTAGGTTTGCGAAAATAGTGCCAAATCTAGCACCGAAAGTGCTAAGTTGGGAACCCTCGGCGAGTGTAGGTGTGACGTAACTAGCTCGATACCGGAAATTTCAATTGTCGTAAAGGACATTTTTTTGGAAATTTTTGCATGCTTATTTTTTCCTTAAAAAAAATTGTCATTTTTCTTTTTGTAAGATGTGTCAAATCGTAGTCTATAATTAAAAAACGAAGTATAGGTAGGATTTTCCGTACTTACTTGTACCATCGGCGTTCCGTTTCATTGTTTCGTTTTTAATTTGCTTAATTTTTTTTTTGGGATATAAAATGGGCTGTTGTGAACAATCTTCATCACTTTCCTGTAAAAATATTAAAATTATATTTAATCAAAAAATGTGTTTACTTTCCCCATAATTTATTATAAACTAGTTGCGCGCCGCCGTTTCACCCACCAACCCTGTACAAGCAGCTATGTCAGCTATTTCACAAATTCCACATCATGTATATTAAAATTTGGTCACTTAAGCAAAACGCAGTTTTAGTAGAATGTCATTTGTTTCTAACTGGGACAGAATAGATATAGAAAAAAAGGAGTGACGTTTTGCGACAGTGATCAAACTTTTTAAGATGACATTTTGCGAAAGTGACGTTCTGTGTCAAGATCCCCATACGTCGTATACTCTGTCTAATCCACTGACCTGAATTAAATAGACAGGAGGTCTCGCACTGAATTTTGTGCCTATTTGATCTACGCCATGTTGCGCTGTTGTCGCCCGTTTTCTATTGAAAGTGATGGTGAAGTGATCGTCTCCGGAACTATATGTATGGCGCAAATCAAATCGGCACAAAGATCTAACGGTGCCAACCGTGTGCTTGTGGCGAACCTTGACAGTCGCCTTACTTTCTTTAGATTCATTTTTACACGAGTTCGCTTCCTGACGACACGTAGGTACAATATTGTGTCAATTCGGCCCGAATGCGTGTACGTGTGACAATATGTGACATACTGCAAAAACGGGACGCTGTTGCGTCAGATAATGTAAGAGTTTTTAATTTCATCTAGTTCTGGAATTTACAAGTTGAAGTAGGCTTCTGCATAAAATAAAAGTGAATAATATCATTTACTTACCATTTTAGTGTCCGGAGTAGGTAGAACGCTCACAGTCACGCTCAATTTAATTAATTTAGAGCCAGTGCGAGTCACCAACACGAATAAAGTATAGCCTCAGCTCAGATTCGAATTTCGTCGCTTATGTATGTGCGCAGTACCTTGTAAGTTAAAAATAATGTTGTCCACGATCTACTTTTACATTATCTATTGTTTCAGTTGGCAGGGCTTTCATACAGGAAGCAATCATATCGATCGTAAGGTTTATGTTAAAATATTATTATAATCAAATACTAAAAGAAAAATAAACAATTTATATACTTACTTTTGAATATTTATTTATTGCCCTCGGAATATTACAGTTAGGTATAGGTACTCAAAATGAAGAAATTGGTTTCAACGAGAAAATAGTAATCATTACTAGGGCGGGCGAGTGCGCTACCACTGCGCCACACGGGAACCCACGTGTCATGGCGAATTTATGATTATGATATCTCACTTTTTTTGTTTATCGACTAGCGCAGTCGCGCGCAGTGGTAGCGCACTCGCCCGGCAAGCGAGGGGCACAGGTTCGAATCCTGTCATGGGAGGATTTTTGATGATGTATTTCTCCTTGTAAAATAGTTTAATATACCCAAACTCGGCAAGTTATCTTATTTAAACAATGATTTTTATAATGATGATTGTCATATTGTTGTCACAAAAATTATACTCTTTGATTTAATACCACACTGGGACATATTTGAAGACATTCGGTTGTTCATTATTAATAATAAATTAAATTAATAAATTCTGTGAACATCATTTGAAAGAAAGACATTTCAAAGCAAAAGTGACTTTACGCTCACTTATAAAGATTATTTTTACACTACATCCCAAATCGTGAAAAATTTAGCAAGATCTGTTCAAAATTCAGGTCGTAAAGGGCTTCCAAAAAGTTCATTTTTAAAGATGATAAATTTGAATATACTAATCGAAAGAGCTCGCGACGCTGATTCCAAATATATAATTAACTCATTTTGGCCTAAATGTCCTTTACGACAATTGAAATTTCCGGTATCCACTTGCATCATACTTCCGAAAACAAAAGAAAGAGATGAAAGAAAAGTAACGGTAAATAT